>PVJC01022312.1:8722-27545 GCA_004026665.1 Murina feae | reverse complement strand
GTCAGCCTCTGGGCGTTGAAGGCACAGATGCGAAAGGCCTGGGCCACGCCCGCCAGCAGCAGGAGCACAGCTGGGCAGCGCATGGCTGTGTTTCGGCTGCTCGGATCCTCTGCGGGAACCCAGGTCGCCCCAGGGCGGAGTCCCAGCTGGGCCTGCTTGTGGCTTCAGAAGGACCTGGGGTTATGGACACAGAAAGGGATGCTCACCCTGCTGCCCAGCAACCGGCGCCCAGAGCTGCCAGCCTTGAAGATTCCTGCCGTTTCTCCCTGTGGACACCTGATGTGGCACAGAGGGCTCGGCCTCATGCTCTTAATGGTGATAAGATACACATAGCGTGGAACTGAGCATCTTAACCAGTTCAGGGGCGTCAAACTCACTCATATCGTGCAGCCGTCACCACCCTCCATCTCCAGAACCTTTTCACCTTCTCAACAGAAACTCTGTCCACAGTAAACACTAACCCCCCATTTCCCACCCATAGCTCTGGCACAGCCACCCTACTTGCTGTCTCTGAGCTTCCCTACTCCAGGGACCTCACAGAAGGAACCTATTGTCCTTTTGTGTCCGGCTTACTTCACACAGTACCATGTCCTCAAGGTTCATCCATGTTGTAGCATGTGTCAAAATGTCCCTCCTATTTTTTTTAAAAGATGTTTTTATTGATCTTAGAGGAAGGGAGAGGGAGAGGGAGAGAGAGAAATATTGATGTGAGAGAGAAACATCGATTGGTTGCCTCCCCAACCCGCAACTTGGGCATGTGCCCTGACTGAGAATTGAACCGGCAACCTTTTGGTGCACAGGATGATGTTCAACCAACTGAGCCACAACGGCGAGGGCCTTTTTTTTTTTAAAAGCTCACAGCACCTGATATTCTCGGGTGGTCTCCCATCCAACTCCTAACCGGGCCTGACCCTGCTTAGCTTAGGTCAGACGAGATCAGGAGTGTTCAGGGTGGTGTGGCCGCAGGCAAGATCTCCTCCCTTGTTCAGGCTACATTCCACTGTGTGCATAGACCACGTGGTGCTCATCCATTCCCCTCTGAAGGGACACTGCTTGCGACCATCTTTTAGCTCCTGTGAATGATGCTGCTACAAACGTGGGCGTACAAATATCTTGCAGATTCTTCCCTAATCGGTTTGGCTCAGTGGATAGAGCATCGGCCTGCAGACTGGACTGAAGGGTCCCGGGTTCAATTCAGGTCAAGGGCATGTACCCTGGTTGTGGGCACATCCCCAGTGGGGAGTGTGCAGGAGGCAGCTGATCGATGTTTCTCTCTATCGATGTGTCTAACTCTCTATCCCTCTCCCTTCCTCTCTGTAAAAAATCAATAAAATATTTTAAAAAGTATCTTGCAGGTTCCTCCTTTTAATGTTTTTGGGTCTGTACCCAGAAGCGGAATTGCTGAGCCTTAGGGGAACTCTGTTTAATTTGCTGAAGAAGTGCCCTGCTGTCTTCCATGGCAGCTGCACCGGCTTCCAGTCCCAGCAGCAGTGCACAAGGGTTCAACCTCAGGGTTGACCCCAGCTTTTCACCACCATTACGAGGGCCATCTTCACGAATCTCTCTCTCTCTCTCCACTTCGGAGCTTTTCTTAAGTATATAGTTACCTTTATTATAATTCATAAATGCATTAGAAACACATTTTTAAAATGACATTTAGGTTCTCATGAGCTTCTACTTTCTGTTCATTCAGCTATACCATAGCCGGTTTGGCTCAGTTGGATAGAGCATCGGCCTTCGGACTGAAGGGTCCCAGGTTCGATTCCAGTTAAGGCCATGTTCCCTGGGCTGTGGGCTGTATCCCCAGTAGGGGGTGTGCAGGAGGCAGCCGATCAATGATTCTCTCTCATTATTGATGTTTCTATCTCTCCCTCTCCCTTCCTCTCTGAAATCAATAAGAACATGTTAAACAAAATTAAATGATCTCAGATACACCAATCACCCCACTGCGGTGTGTGATGGCCCTTTTCCCATGCCCCACATCACTGGTGAGCCCCTCTTGTTTGTCTTATCAGCTGGAGCCCTCTTCTTCCTGAGGGATCTCCATTTATTTTTGTCCTAGACGCACCCAGACTTTGCTCTTTCGGGTTGAGCTCCTTCCTTGATCCACCCTGTCCATGTGGCTCTCATTCAGTGACATCATAAGTCCCTCTCCTTCTGTCTGCCTACTCTCTGTCATCTTGTCACCTTTCTCCTGGGGCTCACTTTCTACCTCTCTCAGGCTCTTCCTGCCTCTGCTGCTCTTGGCCTCTCTTGTCTGTTCCTCTCTCATGGCTTCTCTGCCTATCTCCCCTCTCCTGGCTGGGCATGGTGCCTGTTCCTCCCTTGTCACCTGCTCTGTCACTCATGCTAGTTTTGGGTCTCCCGCCCTGGTGCCTATTCTGGGATGGATGTGTGTGTCAGGCAGCCCTGGGCTGGCAAGGGTGGGCTTGGAGGCTCCAGGGCCAGGGGCCCCCAGGACGGTCCA
This sequence comes from Murina feae, assembly GCA_004026665.1. Taxonomy (NCBI): domain Eukaryota; kingdom Metazoa; phylum Chordata; class Mammalia; order Chiroptera; family Vespertilionidae; genus Murina; species Murina feae. Next base: position 25,078 of record PVJC01022312.1, on the reverse strand, counting down.
GGACAAGAAGAACCAGAGTGACTGACTGTGCCTGGCCTCAGCCCAAAGTCCTGCCTGGGCTCCCAACACTTGGCCTTGGCCCTAGCCTTGGGGTTCCCTTCCACAAGAGGGGGCAACTTTGTCCCTCCCTCTGCCCAGAGGGGTTCCATACCTGCGAAGACCAGCTTGTCTACACACCTGCCTCGGCTGTAAGCGGATCGAGACACCCCACGGAATCGGCATACAGGGACCGGAGTTAAGAGGAACAGGATGTGGTTCTACTTATCCAGGCCCGGCCAGCCTGGCCCCCGCCCCGCCCCGAGCAAGTAGGGCGGGCGCCTGGCCTTCAGACCGGCCTGCCCACTTTCCCACCAGGCCCCGCCTTCCCGCTGAGGGCGTGGGACCGAGGCCCCGGGCTGCGGGCAGATGTCAGACCTGTGAGTCACAGAGATCAAGCCGCAGCAGCTCGTTAATGAATGGCTGCGTGTGCCGAGGGCGGCGAAGAGCTGGCGCCTGAGTGCAAACCCCTAGGTGCATTCTCCCAGGCCCGGCGCTCAGCCTCTGGACTTTCCCAGGCAGCATCTGGGGAGGGAAGATGCAAAGGCTGGAGCTCGGCCCCGACGTAGGGGCGCAGAGGGCTTTCTCTCCACGTCCTCCGGCCAGGTCCGCTGTGGCTGCACAGGGCGGACTGAGAACTGTCCCTGGGAGAAGGGGATTCGAGGCTGGTAGCATCGCGTGGGGGCCGGCACTGTCTCCTGTTGGGACAACTGGGGGACTCGGCGGCGGCGTCTAGGGCAGGAGATGGGTCTACACGGGCTGGTTGTGGAGCGGTCATCAGGACAGTGTCGCCGTGGCCAGGATTGGAGGTGGTGATGAGCAGGTTGGAAAAAAAAATTGTAATAAAATCATGATTTAAAATAAAAGACAGACCTCTTGAGGGGTATGAATTCTACCTCAATAAAAATAAAGGGGGGGGGCAATGGACACAGACACTGGGGAGGTGGGGTCTTGCCAGGGTTGGGGGAGGGGGTCCATGTGGGAAAAAGGGGACCTAAGTAAGACTTTAGACAATAAAAAATAAAATAAAAAGAAATAAAGGGAGGGGGACACTAAAGTAGAAGTGCTCGAATAGGGGTGGTGTCAGATAATCCGGCGGTACCACACACGACTTTTCTGGGGACAAATTGAGACAAAAGGGAGTCGCAGCGGGCGGGCGGGCGGGCGGGCGCCAGGCACGGAGGCTGCGCCGGGCCGGGCGGGGTCGGGGGAGCCGCCCCGCTGCCGTCAAGCAGGCCGAGCGCGTTTGCGACAGTCGGCGGCGGAAAGTGGGGCCTGGACCGCCTCGCTTTCCCCCGGGTGGGCGTGGGGCGCGCGCTCTCCGGCTCCAACTCCTGTGGTTCCTCACCGCGATCCCCGGCTCCTGATCACGGTGGGCTGGTCGGGGGCGACGGGGGGCCGGCCGGCCTCTGGCCCGCCCCGTGAGGTGACCTTGTTCGGGTCCCCTGTCGCGCTGAGCCGCGGCGCGCGTTGCTGGCGTAGGCCTGTTAGGGACCCGGCTGTGGGGCGGTTGAGGACACCCCACCGGCTGCCCCGTAGCAGGGGAACGGCCGAGCTGCCGGCAGCGGTGAGGCGGGGGGATGCCCCTCCATGTGAAATGGCCTTTCCCCGCCGTGCCGCGGGTCACCTGGACCCTGGCCAGCAGCGTCGTCATGGGCCTGGTGGGCACCTACAGCTGCTTCTGGACCAGTGAGTGGGCTTGGCTTGGGGGGAAGCCCTGGGCCTCAGGGGCGAAGGAGGCCAAGACCCCCACGCCCTTTCTTTCCCCTTCAGAGTGCATGAACCGCCTCACCGTCCACAACAAGGAAGTGCTGTATGAGCTCATCGAGAACCGCGGCCCGGCCACGCCCCTCATCACGGTCTCCAATCACCAGTCCTGCATGGATGACCCTCATCTCTGGGGTACACGGGCCGATGTGCTGGGCACAGGGAGGCAGGGAGAGAACCCCGGGAAGGGCCAAACAGAAGCAGAACAAACTCACTTCCCCCTGGGCTCATCAGAGCTCGGGGACCACTGTTTCCCGGGCATCCAGCCCCAGTGTCACCCTCCAGCATCCTCTCAGGGAAGGTAACTTGCAGAGGGCCTCAGAAGTTTGCAGGGAAGGAGGAAGCGAGGAAATGGCCACCGGGAAAGGTCTGGCCATTTGCTCTGTTGCAGCAGGCCCGCGGAACCCGTTTTCTAAATCGTGGAAGGTCCCACAGAGTCTTGGAGTCTTGGGAACAAATCTGAGGACCCGTCAAGGAAACTGGGTTAGGGGCTGCGCGACCTGAGAGACCTGTATCCTGGCTCCAGGTTTGCCCAGGCTGGGTTTGTACCCTTCAGCCAACCTATTTGGGAGCCCAGTTCCCCACCTACAAGTTCCCGCCCTACTGACTTCACAGGGACTTGCTTGGCTGCAATGACCTGGATGGCAGCGTGGGGGACTGTCCAGACCTTTCACTGCTGATTGCAGGTTAGACTCTCCTACAGCTCAGCGGCAACCACCTGGTAAAATTAGCCTTGTGAGCGCCACCACCAGATCCCAACAGGCTTTGAAAATATATATAATTTATATTTATTTCAGAGAGGAAGAGAGAGATGAAAACATCAACGATGAGACAGAATCACCAATCGGCTGCCTCCTGCACATCCCACACAGGGAACTGAGCCTGCAACCTGGGCATGCGCCCTTGACTGGGAATCGAACCATGACCTCCTGGTTCACAGCTGATGCTCAACCCCTGAGACACTCCAGCTGGGCGGGAAGGTTGGCGACCGCTGGAGAGCATTCCAGTAGCCGGCACTAAGGTGGTGGTGGTGGTGAAACTGGAGAGAGAGGTATAGAATAGGCAGCATCAAAATATATTGGGGAGGTAGGCAGACCGGACATGGTGACTAATAAAACATGGGGAGTGGGACAGCAAGGAGCCAGTGAGAACTCCGGGGTGTGGCCCAAGGGTCCATTGGGAAATGGTAGTTGCTTGGACCATTGGGAAATGGTAGTTGCTACCCTTGTCCCTCATTCCTTGAAGTGGGGTGACAGAAAAAAGGTACTCCCCAGGAACAAGGTAAATTGAGGCATGAAAGCTTTCCTCTTCTCCAGGGATCCTGAAACTCCGCCACATCTGGAACCTGCAGTTGATGCGTTGGTGAGGAGGAATGAGCCCCTCCCAGTGGGCCCGGCAGGACTCACCCGTCTCTGCCCAGATTTGCCTTCCTCCTGCTCTGACCAGGAGGCGGCATCCAGCAGCCCAGGCAGGGCATGGGATGGGGCGCCGCACGTCCTCTGTGCCTATATTTCACATCGCCGGCGGTGCCAGGCGTCACGCTGGGGGGAGGGGGGAAGAAGCAGGGCGCAGAGGAGGCGGGGATGACTGTGTCTGTCCCCACTCCAGGACCCCCGCAGCTGCAGACATCTGCTTCACCAAGGAGCTGCATTCTCACTTTTTCAGCCTGGGCAAGTGCGTGCCTGTTTGCCGAGGTGAGTTACTCCTCTGGGAGGGGCCGGTGGGTTGGTAGGTGCAGGGAGACGCTTCTGCAGTTTTCTCTGGCTTGGGCTTGGAGCAGAGAGCCTGGTGGCCTGTGCGTCGGGATTGGTAACCCTGGGAGTGGAGGGGCGCAGGTGGGACAGGCAGCCTGGGAGAAGGGGGCCAGGGAGCCAGCGAGCGCTGCCCACTAGCCTGAGGCCTAGCTCCATTGCTGGAGGAGTGCTGGCTCCTCAGCACCTGCCTGAGGATTGTGCGAACCTGGGGCTCTGGCATTAGAAGTCAAGGAGGCATGCCCTGGTCGTTTGGCTCAGTGGATAGAGCACTGGCTGACAGACTGACGGGTTTGATTCCTGTCAAGGGCAGGAAACTCGGTTGCAGGCTCGATCCTCGGCCCTGGTTGGGGCAAGTGTGAGAGGCAACCAATGTGTCTCTCTCACACAGATGTTTCTCTCTGTGTGTCTCTCCCCCTGCCTTCCACTCTCTCTAAAAATCATGAAAAAATATCCTCAGGTAAGGATTAACAAGCAAACAAACAAGTCACTGGTGGCAGTGTGTTATCTGCGGTGCAGGTGGCTTGTGCTGCAGGCTGCAGGGAAAACAAACTTGCTTGTGGAGGGAGGTGTGTTACATTGAATGACTACGTGTCACCTCTGAAGAGCCTCCGGAGGTAGGGGCCATTGTGCTACCCATTATCCACATAAGGAAGGATTAAGCTGCTGGCCCAAGGTCATTGGGAGAGAGGTGGCAAAGCCAGGATTCACATCCAGGTTGCTCTTTTCTCTGGGGAAATAGAATACTTCCCGACAGAATGTGAAAGGAAAAGCATTCTAGATGCACGTGGCAGGCACTGGAGAGATCATCAGTAAGGGTAGGAAATGCAGGTTGTAGCCCAGTTGGCCTGGCTCAGTGGTTGAGCGTTGACCTATGAACCAGGAGGTCACCATTCAGTTCCAGTCAATGGCACATGCCCGGGTCGTGGGTTCGATCCCCAGTAGGGGGTGTGCAGGAGGCAGCCGATCAATGATTGTCTCTCATCATTGATGTTTCTATCTCTCTCACTCCTTTCCTCTCAGAAATCAATAAAAATTTATACATTTTTTAAAAAAAAGAACAGTTGGGAATAAAGATACTGTGGACTCAACCACAAACTCACAAATATGGAGGAGAGATTGCAGAGGGGCAGAGCAGGGAGAGAGCAGGAGCCCAGGACAGCACCTCAGAGCACAGAAGGACAGACAGTCTCTGAGGAAGCAGGAAGCGATGGCCAGAGAGGAAGTAAGCAAAGCCGCAGGAGCTTCTGGGGGCTGGAGAGGGGAAGGGAAGGGAGACAGCAGGGCTGGCCACTCCTCCCAGGGGTTGGTGGTGAGGCAGAAAGAGGAAGAAGTAACCAATGGCCCTGGCCAGGTGGCTCAGTTAGTTGGAGCATCATCCCACACACCAAGCGTTTGCATGTTCGATTACCAGTCAAGGCACATACCTAGGTTGCGGGTTCGATCCCTGGTCATTGCAGAGGGCAATCAATCGATGTTTCTCTCTCTTCCCCTATCTCTCAAGTCAATAAAAATGGCCCTAGCCGGTTTTGCTCAGTGGATAGAGCATTGGCCTGTGGACTGAAGGGTCCCAGGTTTGATGCCGGTCAAGGGCACGTGCCCTCTCCCTTCCTCTCTGTAATCAACAAAAATTTATTTAAAAAAATAAAAAATATAAAATCCATAAAAATGTATCCTTGGGTGAGGATTTAAATAAAAGATAGCCCAGCAGGTGTGGCCCAGTGGTTGAGCATCAACCTGTGAACCAAGCGGTCACTGGTTTGATTCCCGGTTGGGGCACATGCCCAGGTTGTAGGCTTGGTCCCCAGTAGGTGGGCATGCAGGAGGCAGCCAATGGATGATTTTTTTTTTCTCGTTGATGTTTCTATCTCTCCCACTCCCTTCCTCTCTCTCGAAAAATCAATAAAAATAGTCTGGCTGGAGTGGCTCAGTGGTTGAGTGATAACCTACAATTCAAGAGGTCACAGTTCGATGCCCGGTCAAGAGCACATGGCTGGGTTGTGGGCTCAATCGCCAGTGTGGGGTGTACAGGAGGTAGCTGATCAATGATCCTCTCTCATCATTGGTGTTTCTATGTCCCTCTCCCTTCCTCTCTGAAATCAATAAAAAATATTTCTAAAAACAATAAAAAATAAACGTTTTAGAAAATCACTAAAAACATATTTTTTTAAAAAAAGGAAGTAACCAAAAGGTGTTAGTGGTGTCAAGGGGGGAGTTTTTGTTTTTTATGTGTTTTTTTAAAATATATTTTTGTTGATTTCAGAGAGGAAGGGATTGAGAGAGAGAGAGAGCATCAATGATGAGAGAGAATCATTGATCAGCTGCTTCCTGCACGCCCCCTACTAGAGATCAAGCCTGAAACCTGGGCATGTGCCCTTGACTGGAATCGAACCTGGGACCCTTCAGTCCACAGGCTGACGCTCTTATCCACTGAGCCAAACTATCCAGGGCTTAGTTTCTTTAAAATTATTATCTCTAGTTGGTCCAAGTAAAGCATGGTAAAGGCTAATAAAATACCTCCAATAAATGAAAAGCTGCAGCACCCACGCCTCCGAATTCACAAATGACTTAACTCCCCAGAGACAGCGCCTATAATGCGTTCTCAATTGGCTGCTTTTGGAGGCTGCCTCGTTTCTCTAAAGCGCAGCACAGGCTACAGTGTCATGGCTGGTGACCCTGAAGGTGTTTATCACGCCCTGTTCTGAGATGGGGACTCTGCTCTTATACCCCGTCCCTGAGTCTCAGTTCCCTCCCTTCTGCAACCTCGGACAGAAGCAGCCCGAGTCCACTTCCTGTCTCTGACCTGCATCTAAGATTTATTGCACAGTTAAAATCAGAAAGCAAAACAAAACAAACCTAAAACCCAGAAAGCAAAATCTTAATCCTAAGCACCTTTAGTGAGAGAAGGTGGGCAGGGACAAGCCTTTTATCAAACGCATATGATGGACAGCAAAGATGTAACATGTTGAAGCAAAGGAACTATCTGGCATACTTTGCTTCTGTGTTCCAAACCTCACCCCCCTGCCCCCGCCCCGCAGTGTAGGCCTTGTGATATGCGTGAAGTATCGGCGTGATCTTGCAAAGCTCTACAAGTGAGTAGAAAGACCATTTGCAAACAATAAACATGATGAAGTGTTGCACCCTGAGCATGGCATTGTTTTTTATTATTTTTAAAATATATTTTTATTGATTTCACAGAGGAAGGGAGAAGGAGAGAGAGAGAAACATCAACGATGAGAGAGAATCACTGATTAGCTGCTTCCTGCACGCCCCACACTGGGGACTGCGCCCACAACCAGGACCGCGGAATCGAACCTCGACCTCCTGCTTCCTAGGCTCATGCTCAACCACTGAACCCCGGCAGCCGGCTCGAGGAGACTGTTGAACAAAGGGTGTTGAGGGCCGAGAGGTGGTGCAGCCGGGACTGAGCGGGCTTGGGAGAGACAGTCCTTGGGGGGTGTCTGTGTGGACGGCAGGGAGGAAGAGGACCGTCCTGAGCTCCCGCTTCATTCTGTTCTGCGGGAGGGGCAAGGAGAGGCCCGGGAGAGTGGGGACTGACGGGGAGAGGCCTTTCCTTGGCAGGAGACGGTGTTTACCAGAAGGGAATGGACTTTATTTTGGAGAAGCTCAACCACGGCGATTGGGTGCACATCTTCCCAGAAGGTCAGTGAGGCCGGCAGGGTGGCAACGCTCCCAAGAACATGCATGAGACCCCGCCCCCTCCAAGGCCTCCCCTCTGTCTCGCCCCTCCCAGGAAAAGTGAACATGAGCTCCGAGTTCCTGCGCTTCAAGTGGGGTAAGGGCTGCTGGCCCTCTGGGGCCCTGGTGGACCACGGTACATGGGGCAGCTGAACTGGTAGCAGCAGCCAGGGGCCAGGCACTGGGGCAGGGGCTGGCCCAGGGGAGCCGGTGTGACCTGGGGGCAGGCAGGGTGGCCCCCGCTGCAGGCCAGCCCTGAAGCGCTGCTTCGCCCGACGTTTCTGCCTCCCTGCGGGCAGGAATCGGGCGCCTGATCGCTGAGTGTCATCTCGACCCCATCATCCTGCCGCTGTGGCATGTGGGTAAGCCTCCCTCTGGGCAGGCCTGCAGTCTGGGGCTGGAGGCGGGGAGAGGAGCTTCCTTAGGGGCCAGGGAGAGGGTAGCCAGGCTGAGGGCTGGGGCCGCCCTGCTGCGCCCACACCTGCTTCCAACCTTCTGTTTGTTCCCTGTGCTGCAGGAATGAATGATGTCCTTCCTAACAAACCGCCATATGTTCCGCGCATCGGACAGGTAGGTAGGGGCTGCTGGCCTTTGTCTGTCTGTCTGCCCACCTGCCATCTGTCCCTTGGCTGCCACTCAGCATTCCGGGAGCCAGGTTCAGGAGGAGCTGAACTCAAGGCTGAGGCAGGGGTCCAAGTGGGACACTGACAGGGCCTTCCTATAGGACATCAAGCCCCAGAGAAGGAGAGCGAATGAAATCAGGCTGTGGCAGGGGTGGTCCCTGGGGTTAGGACAGGACAGGACTCTAGAGCACGGACCCTAGGACTGAGATGGCTCTTGCAAGCCATTGAGCCCCATTCTAAAGAGGGAGAGGCCTGACCAGCGAGGTTCAGTGGTTGAGCTTTGACCTATGAACCAGGAGGTCACGGTTCCATTCCTGATCAGGGCACATGCCTGGGTTGTGGGCTTGATCCCCAGTAGGGGGTGTGCAGGAAGTAGCTGATCCATGATTCTCTCATCATTGACGTTTCTCTTTCTCTCTCCCTCTCTCTTCCTCGCTGAAATCAATTAAAATATAATTAAAATAAATTAAAATTAAGAGGGAGCATGGCCAGAGGGAGCACCTAGCAAGTCAGGGGGCAGGAGCCACAGGGCAGTTGGGCTGGGACTGTGGGCACTCCCCTTGTTTTCATCACCCTGTGGCCGGCGTCCCTGCAGAAAATCACTGTGCTGATAGGCAAGCCCTTCAGCGTCCTGCCTGTGCTCGAGCGGCTCCGGGCAGAGAATAAGTCCACGGTGAGTTTCCCCGGCCTGCCCCTGGCTGTCCTTTGCTCCTCCCGGCACCCCTCGGCCTCCCAAGGCCCCTGGGCGCAGCTCCTGCTCAGCCTGGTCCTTCCCCTCAGGTGGAGATGCGCAAAACCCTGACTGACTTCATCCAGCAGGAATTCCAGGGCCTGAAGACCCAGGCGGAGCAGCTCCACAACCACCTGCAGCCTGGCAGATAGGCCCTGCTCTGCGCAGACCCTGCCCGCCTGCCTCCTGGTCCTGTGAGGCCCCTGAGGCCTGGGGAAGAGGCAGCCCCGGGACCTGGTCCCAGCTGCCAGGTTCTCGCCCCTGCACACAGCTGAACTGGGCGGGACTGATGCTTTGAGCTCAGATGGGGTTTTTAGACAGAGTTCTTCATCACCCTTAAAGGGTCCCCTCCCCTAGGTGATGAGCATTCCAGCTCATCTGTGGTTTTGCAGTTGAAAAGGGTTGCTTGGCCACAAAGGGAGGGTAAAATGTAGGCAGTGGCCTCCTTCCTGCCTCCATGTGCCCTCTCGCAGGGCTGGTGTCTGGAGGGAGAGTAGTTGAAGGGGGGATGGGCGACTAGACTAGGGCTTAGGCCATTGGCCTCGAGCTGCTCACCACCTCATCAGGGACGGTCTTTGGCCAGTGCTTCCTTCTGCCCAGACTTCCGACAGGCCTGGGAACCTCGGGCAGCCACTCCCAGCCCCCCAGCCCCCACTGTAGGCAGGAGAGCAGCCCTTTGCCACAAGTGGGGCCTGCAGCGAGGGCCCCAAACCTGGCCAGTCGTCCCATGCTGGGGCCCATCAACCCCTTCCTTTCTGTGTCCTTGACATCACTCAAGCCCCCTGAGGCTGGGTTTCTATGTTTTATAAAGAATAAAGTATCTGTGTTGTGCTGTTTTACCTCTGGCCTCTCTATTCGGGTGGGGATGGGAGGTCACCCGCTGGGCAGGAAGGGGGCGTGCAGGAGGCAGCCCATCAGTGATTCTCTCTCATCATTGATGGACCCTCAGAGCCCTGGGCGCAGCCAGAGCACAGGAACAGATGGCGTCGAGCTCTCGGTGTGCACCAGCCATTGACTTCAGTCATCCCCATGACAACCTTGTGGAAGTAGGAATTAATCTCATTTTGCAAAGGAAGCAGAGCAAGGCTGAGGGAGTTGCTACAAAACCCAAAACTAGCAAAGTAGAGAGAAGCCAGGAGCAGTTCAACGCCCCCCCCCCCCTGCTGCCCAGGAGGGAGGGGGCTACTGAAGGGCCCAGCGGGCTTCCATGAGCAGCATGTGCTGTGTTGAGATGTGGGAAGGGGCCTGGCCAGCATGGCTCAGTGGTTGAGCGTCAACCTGTGAACCAGGAGGTTCGATTCCCGGTCAGGGCATGTGCTCAGGCTGTGGGCTCGATCCCCAGTGTCGGGTGTGCAGGAGGCAGCCGATCCATGATTCTCTCTCATCATGGATGTTTCTCTCTCTCTCCCTTCCTCTCTGAAATTAATAAAAAAATATTTTTAAAAGAGAGAGGTGCAAAGGGGAACACCTAGATTGAGTTTGGGGCCCTGGGTGGGAACAATAGCGGATCCAGAGTGGGGACGCTGCTGGCAGAAGCGGAAACCAAATCCTCTAGAGAAAAGCAAGCTCAGTTTAGGCCTCCAGTTCACCCAAGATGAAGACTAGCCAAGAAGATGTCACAAAGAGCACCAAACGTAGGAAAGGGAGCCCCACACTTACATCAGTAGAAACAAGAACAGGTTGAAACCCTTGGGGACTTCTGAAATTGATCGTGTCAGGCAGAACATGAAAAATGCTATAATACAGCGGTTCTCAACCTGTGAGTCATGACCCCTTTGGCGGTCGAACGACCCTTTCGCAGGGGTCGCCTAAGACTATCCTGCATATCAAATATTTACATGACAATTCACAACAGTAGCAACATTACAGTGATGAAGTAGCAACGAAAATAATGTTATGGTTGGGGGTCACAACATGAGGAACTGTATTTAAAGGGCCAGAAGGTTGAGAACCACTGCTATAAATAGAAATCTGGAAAGAGCCTAGCCAGTGTGGCTCAGTGGTTGAGTGTCGGCTTACCAGTATGAACCAGGAGGTCACGGTTCCATTACTAGTCAGGGCACATGCTCGGGTTGCAGGCTCAATCCAGGTGGGGAGGGGGGCATGTAGAAGGCAGCTGATCAAAGATTCTCTCTCACCATGGATGTTTCTATCTCTCCCTCTCCTTTCCAGTGAAGTCAATAAAAACATATTTTTAAAAATCAAGAAAGAAAGAAGAGACAGAACCACTAAAAAACATGGAGGCAGCAAGAAGAGAAGATCTGAAGATGGTCAGAACTGCAACTGTGTAATTAGTTTTAAACAAAAAGCTTTTTAAATGACCAGAAGGGAAAAAAATCACTTCAGAGTAAAAAAAGAAACACTTGTAAGTAAATAAAGGTAAAAACACTGTTGGCCAGTTTGCATGTATAGGTGCAAGTGTAACATACGCTGTGACAGAATGTTGCATATTTTCATCTTCTTATATTTCAACTACACACTCATTTCCATAATATATAAACATTGTTTTGCATGTTTTTATTTTTAATTTGTATTACTTTTAAATTTTACTTTTTTAAAAATATTTTTTTATTGATTTCAGAGAGGAAGGGAGAGGGGGAGAGAAAGAGAGAGAGATAGGAACATCAATGATGAGAGAATCATCAATTGGCTACCTCCTGTATGGCCCCTACCAGGGACCTGGACATGTGCCCTGACTGGGAATCGAACCGTGACCTCCTGGTTCATAGGTCGTTGCTCAACCACTGAGCCATGCTGGCCGGGCCCAAGAAAGTTTTCTGTCCTCATCTTACCTGCTGCCTGGCAGCAGTTGACAGTGACTGTTCATCATGGAGTCCTTGAAACCAAGCCTCTCCCTGGGTTTCCCCCTCCTCTTTGATGCTTCACTCATTTCTCTTCTGGACCCTCCTCCCTGCTCATTGTACATGGAGCATGTCAAACTCAAAGGCTAACCCGGGCCAAATAAACAAGGTTTAGTGTATGTGGGCCGCGAAAAAACAAAAACTTCAATTTTCACAGAAACGTAGGTTTATTTCAATAGAGACATGCTGAGTACAAAGGGCTGAAATGAATGAGTCATGGTTCACATGAAATAATAGAACATTTTAATAAAAATTAATATTTTCCTTGAACATTAACTTACCAGACACTGAGTAACTGCACAAATTAATAAGCATAATGCAAATAATCCTATTTTTCTTGTTCTCCGAAAGTGAAATATTTCCTGTTGCGCACACCAAACAAGTCAGTCCAAGACTAATGATGTGGCCATCAGCTGCTAAAATATTCGCTGCTGGTATTAGTGGAGAGAAATGGTGCACCTGTGCGTAAGGCGCGTGAGAGAAATGAATGAAACACGATTATGGTAATCAGTCATTAGCGAACGTTGTAGTTCGTTATTAATAATTATGTACTGCATGGGAGAACATATTATCACTAATAAGGGTTTAATCTCCAACATTTATAGGGAACTCATACAAGTTAAAAAAAGGAAGATAAACAATCCAATGAAAAAATGGGCAAAGGACCTAAATAGACACTTTTCAAAAGAGGACATTCAGAAAGCCAAGAGACATATGAAAACATGCTCAAAGTCACTAATCATCTGAGAGATGCAAATCAAAACGACAATGAGGTACTATCTCACACCTGTCAAAATGGCTATCATCAACAGATCAACAAATGACAAGTGCTGGAGAGGATGCGGAGAAAAAGGAACCTTCCTGCACTGCTGGTGGGAATGCAGACTGGTGCAGCCACTATGGAGAACAGTATGGAGTTTCCTCAAAAAACTAAAAATGCAACTGCCATTTGACCCAGTGATCCCACTTCTAGGAATATATCCCAAGAAATCAGAAACACCAATCAGAAAGGATATATGCATCCCTATGTTCAGAGCAGCACAATTTACCATAGCTAAGATTTGGAAACAGCCTAAGGGCCCATCGGCAGATGAATGGATTAGAAAACTGTGGTACATCTACACAATGGAATACTATGCTGCTGTAAAAAAGAAGGAATTCTTACCATTTGCAGCAGCATGGATGGACCTGGAGAGCACTATGCTAAGTGAAATAAGCCAGTCAATGAAAGAAAAATACCACATGATCTCACTTATTTATGGATAATAAAGACCATTATAAATTGATGAACATAAATAGATACAGAGGCAGAACAGCATTGAACAGACTGTCAAACTACAGCTGGAAGGCTGGGGAGGGTTGCGGGGGCAAGGGGGAGTTAAGAGATCAACTGAAGGACTTGTATGCATGCATATAAGCATAATCAATGGACACAAGACACTGGGGGATAGGTCAAGGGGAAAAAATGGAGACTTATCTAACACTCTTTGACTCTTTGTAATACTTTAAGCAATAAAACAAAACAAAACAAAAAGACGACTAGAGGGACTAGCACAAATTTAGTCCAGACAGTTGAGTTTAAAAGTTGAATGCAATTAAAGAGCTAAGTATTTGTTTTTTTAAAAAATAATCATGTAAAACAGGATATTTTAATATTAAGTTATGAAATTTTTATTTAAATGTTTCTTATATACTATTATATTGGCTGGGCTGCGAAAATATTCATTGTGGGCTGCATGTGAACCGCGGGCCACGAGTTTGACATGCTTGTTGTACGTGCTGCTGTTCCTCCAGACATTATCTTATCTTGGGCCCTCTTCTCTTCCTACAGAGGGTCCATCTGCAGAAAAAAGAAACCACTGTTGCAATTTTTATAGAACAGAGTTTATTACAGTGCTGGTAACCTTGCCCATGGCGCAGGGATGGACCCCAAGGGAGGAACCCTGAAATTATGACACTGAGAGCTCAGGTAGCATTTCTGGCACATCTGCCATCCAAGGCATATACACACACACATACCTCATATTTACTCTGGAATTAAGCAAATCTTCCCTAGGGAGGGGGCAGGCATCTCCACATTTATTACCATAAATCTAAGCTCAAAGCAAATATCTAGAAAGATGAAGGGAATTTTGAATGATTTTGGAAAGTGTCCAGGAAGGGAGGCTTACATTTATTTATCATAGCTTCTCAATTTTCTTTGCTAAGAAAGCCCTAGCCCTAGCCCGTTTGGCTCAGTGGGTAGAGTGTCAGCCTGTGGACTGAAGGGTCCCGGATTTGATTCTGGTCAAGGGCACATAATTTTGGTGCAGGCTTGATCCCCGCCCCTGGCTTGGCCATGTGGAAGGCAACCAATTGAGATGTGTCTCTCTCATCGATGTTTCTCTTTCTCTGTCTTTATCCCTCCCTTTAAAAATCAATGGAAAAATAGCCTCAGGTGAGGAAAATAAAAAAGAAAAAAGCACTAACTAGTTTGGATCTGTAGAAAGAGCACTGGCTTGCGGACTGAAGAGTCCCAGGTTCAATTCCAGTCGAGAGCACGTGCCTCAGTTGCAGGCTCCTCCCAGGCCTGGACCCTGGTTGGGGCAACTGATCGATGTGTCTCTCTCACATCGATATTTCTCTCTCTCTTTCACTCTCCCTAAAAAGCCAATGGAAAAATATCCTTGGGTGAAGAAAAAAAAACACAAAATGCCCCAACTGTGCAAGGAACACCAAGAAATCAAGAGAGAATTGTCACTTAACACACAGTAATATAAATAGGGGATGTTTAGTGTGAAAATTACTAAGTAATAATAAAAGAGTAACTTTAAAGGTAGACAGCAGCCCTAGGTTTGGCTCAGTAGACAGAGCATCAGCCTGCGGACTGACGGGTCCCGGATTTGATTCCGGTCAAGGGCACATGTCTTGGTTGCATGCAGGAGGCAGCTGATCAATGAGATTCTCTCTCATCATTAATGTTTCTATCTCTCTCTCTCTCTCTGAAATCAATAAAAATATATATTTAAAAATGTACTTCCAGCCCTAACTGGTTTGGTTCAGTGGATAGAGAGTTGGCCTGCAGACTCAAGGATCCCAGGTTCGATTCCGGTCAAGGGCATGTACCTTGGTTGCGAGCACATCCCCAGTGGGGAGTGTGCAGGAGGCAGCTGATTGATGTTTCTCTCTCATCGATGTTTCTAACTCTCTATCCCTCTCTCTTCCTCACTGAAAAATCAATTAAAAAATATATATAAAATAAAAATATACAACCATCATCATACTCAATGGGCAGAAACTAAAACAATTTCCCCTAAGAACAGGAACAAGACAGGGATGCCTACTTTCACCACTCCTGTTTGACATAGTACTGGAAGTGCTAGCCAAAGTGATCAGACAACAAGAAGAAATAAAAGGCATCCAAATTGGAAAAGAAGAAGTGAAATTGTCATTATTCCCAGATGACATGATACTGTATTTAGAAAACCCTAAGGACTCCATCAAAAAATTATTAGACCTAATAAATGAATTTGGCAATGTAGCAGGATACAAAATTAATGACAAGAAATCTATGGCATTTTTATATGCCAATAGTGAACTTACAGAAAGAGAAATTTTTAAAAAATCCCATTTACCATTGCACCAAAAAAATTAAGATACCTAGGAATAAACTTAACCAAGGATGTAAAAGATCTATACTCAGAAAACTACAGAACATTGAAAAAGGAGATGGAGGAAGACATAAACAGATGGAAGAACACACCATGTTCATGGATTGGTAGAATCAACATCATCAAAATGTCCATAGTATGGACCCAAAGCAATCTACAGATTCAATGCACTCCTCATTAAAATACCAACAGCATATTTCACAGATCTAGAAAGAACTCTTCAAAAATTCATCTGGAATAAATAAAAAAAACTCGAATAGCTGTAGCTATCCTGAGAAAGAAGAACAAAGTATGAGGGATCTCAATACCAGATATCAAGCTGTATTACAAAGCCACTGTTCTCAAAACTGCCTGGTACTGGCACAAGAACAGACATATAGACCAATGGAATAGCCCAGAAATTGACTCAAACAACTATGCTCAATTAATATTTGACAAAGGAGGAAAGACCATACAATGGAGCCAAGACAGTCTTTTCAATAAATGGTGTTGGGAAATTTGTTTAGACACATGCAAAAAAATGAAACTAGACCATCAACTTACACCATATACAAAAACAAACTCAAAATGGATAAAGGACTTAAACATAAGACAGGAAACCATAAAAATACTAGAGGATTCCAGAGGTAGCAAAATCTCAGACATATGCCAAAAGAATTTCTTCACTGACACAGCTCCTAGGGCAATGGAAACTAAAGGGAAAATAAACAAATGGGACTGTATAAAAATAAAAAGCTTCTGCACAGCAAAAGAAACCATCAACAAAACAACAAGAAAGCCCACTGCATGTGATAATATATTTGCCAATGATATCTCTGATAAAGGTTTAATCTCCAACATTTATAGGGAACTCATACAACTTAACAAAAGGAAGATAACCCAATCAAAAAATGGGCAAAGGACCTAAATAGACACTTTTCAAAAGAGGACATACAGAAGGCCATGAGACATATGAAAACATGCTCAAAGTCACTTGTCATCCGAGAGATGCAAATCAAAACAACAATGAGGTACCATCTCACACCTGTCAGAATGGCTCTCATCAACAAATCAACAAAGGACAAGTGCTGGAGAGGATGTGGAGAAAAAGGAACCCTTCTGCACTGCTGGTGGGAATGCAGACTGGTGCAGCCACTATGGAAGACAGTTTGGAGTTTTCTCAAAAAATTAAAAATGGAACTCCCATTTGACCCTGTGATCCCACTCCTGGGAATATATCCCAAGAAACCAGAAACACCA
>PVJC01022311.1:0-27475 GCA_004026665.1 Murina feae | reverse complement strand
TAGCCTAGAACAGTGGTTCTCAACCTTCTGGCCCTTTAAGTACAGTTCCTCATGCTGTGACCCAACCATAAAATTATTTTCGTTGCTACTTCATAACTGTAATGTTGCTACTGTGATGAATTGTCATGTCAATATCTGATATGCAGGATGGTCTTAGGCGACCCCTGCGAAAGGGTCGTTGGACCGCCAAAGGGGTCTCGACCCACAGGTTGAGAACCACTGGCCTAGAAGAAAGATTGCCACTAGTATTCAAAACGCTGCTTCACCGTGTGTCCCTGGAGCAGACCCTACACTGCACATCGCAGCCACCAGGGCCGTGGTGCTGACTTGCAGGGAGTCGGTCTTTGTTGCCAGCGTGCACTGTTGCATTTGGATTTTGCCAGAAAACTCGGCAGTCTTTTGAGAAGGTGGTGTCTGAACTCCCTGAGCATCTTTAAACCCTGGAATCTCAGCCTGTGAGTAACACGTACGTGTCACTAAGGGCTTAGTGGCAACACCTTGATCCTTTGATGAAGGCTAGATTTCAGGATAATGGATTTTCCCCCATGGTCAGCAACTTACCTTGTTGAATACGTCTGTAATGTTTAACCTGGCACGAAGCATGATCTTTCTGTGGGCACCATTTTTCCTTAGAACAGATCTGGAAAAACAGATTGGCCCAGTGGCGTGCCAGCCTCAGATGTGGGCTTGGCACCTCCCGGTTTGGCCAGAACTGGGAGTGTGTGTCCCTCCTTGGAAAACACAGTCTGTCCCTGCGTTCACAGGGAGTGAGTCAGCGGGCACCGTCACCCCCTTACACAGCGCCAGGGGGAGCCTCACAGAAACCATTCCCTGAGTGCGACTCCAAAGCAGCCTGCAGCCTGACGATCATGGTATTTGAAACGGTAATAATATCCATGACGGCTAATATGATTAGGTGTTCACCGTGCTCTCGGTATAGGTCTAGGCACCTCACATTATGTGGACTCACCACCTCCCTGTGAGGTAGGTAGAGTTGTCAGGAGCCCATTTTACAGGTGACATAGGTGAGACACAGAAAGGCCACACAGCTGTAAGTCGAGGAGGAGGACTCAAACATGGGTGTTCTAGCTCCAGAGCCTGTGCCCTCAGCCACTACGCCATGGCAGCAGTGAGTGATGGTAGTGACAGTAACTGATGATAATCACAACAGACCACTGACTGTGACCTGACATACTAATGACTTCTTCGGTAACATAACCCTCCCAACAGCCCTGTGAGATATGGCTGATTATTATACCCATTTTACAGATGACTACACTACAGTTCAAAGAAGTTGTCACGTCCCCTCAGTCACCACTCATGGCCAGGCCCTGATCCTGGATGAGTGGTCTGCAGAGCCCCTGTTCTTCACTGCTGGTGTGCATCCTCACGTGGAGGGTCGTGAGTCCATTCGGGAGATTTGCACCATGGCTCAATCGAAAGGGACAGGACTCCTTTTCCTCTGGCAGCCAGTCTGCTGAAGTGTCTGTGTGGCTCCGGCAGGGCTAGAGGGAAACTCCAGAACACAAGTGTGCAGTGAGAGCTGAATGACAGGAAGCAAAGGTGGCAGTCCTGGACGGTGTGCCCAGTCAGAGGCCAGAAAGACAGAGGAGACATGTGCAGATCTGGCCCCAGGCAGGGGCAGCAGTGCGGAGAGATTAAGGCTACAGTGCAGGGCAGGGGCAGGGTTCGAGCCACAGGGGCCGGGCATTTGGTAGATTTGGAATTGGGACTGGTTGCTGCAGGCAGAGGCTGCACCACAGGACAGCTAGGGAGTGTGAGCTGGTCCCTGGAGAAGGGCCTGGCAATGGCGAGGCTGGGAGTGTGGCTATCCTTCGGGGATCGGCCGATTCTGTGAGGAGTCAGGGAGAGCCGGCACCTGTGAGAAGGAAATGCAGGTGTGGATAGAAGTGGGGGAAGAGAAAGATGGCTTCTGCTCATTCATTCATTCAGCCAGCCAGCCAGCAAATGTGCCTTGAGTGCCTGCCCTGTGAGCTACAGCAGAACAAGTGAGTTGGAAATTGGACTTTGTAGATTAATACCTATGTAACCTTGGCAGCTAGCTTATCTATTCTGTGCCTCAGCAGCCTCATCTTTGAAATGGAATGACAACAGTGCTTTGTAGGTTTTTGTGGAAATGCTGATACAGGGAGGCCCATTAGGAGGCAGTTCAAGAATGTGCAGCCAGGAAAGAGGTGAAGATGGCAGCAGCCAAGGTGTAAACAGGGTGGAGACTGAAGTAAGAGGATGAGGGTGACTTAGGAGAGGAAATTGGCAGAAGTTCCCAGTGCTCCTGGGGGAAGACTTCTGGGAGAAAAAAGATGAATTTAAAAACAGAAATGGATAAATTTGCCTATTCTGTGATTTAAATTTATTGTTGTTAATTCTCACTTAAGGATATTTTATTTTTCCATTGATTTTTTAAAGAGAGTGGAAGGGAGGGAGAGAGGAAAGGGGAGAGCAGGAGAGAGAGTGAGAGAGAAACATTGATGTGAAAGAGACACATTGGTTATTTGCCTCCCACACAGGCCTCAACTGGGGCCAGGGATCAAACCTGCAACCCAGGTACGTACCCTTGATCAGGAATCGAACCCAATACCCTTTGGTGTGCGGCCCAATACTCTAACCACTTGGCAACACCAGCCAGGGCTTCTCTGTGATTTTTGACCCAGACCAGTACCCGCTGGAAGTGCATGTGTCCTTGACCTGCATGTGCAGGGACGCAGCCGGAACAGAAGTCTGAAAGGGCCTGTTGCCACCTTGGGAACCGTGTTGCATTGTTGGGGCACGTCCAACACACATCACCTACACACTTGACAAGGAAACTTGGTTGTGCAACACTGAGATGCAGTAATTGCAGGGAGCGGTGCGGGAGTTTTTCGTGTTGCTGGCAAACGAAAAGAAAGAGAAAACAGTGTGAGGATCTGCCACGGCTCGGCGCACCGAGAAGGCCTAACATGGTTTTCCTCCTTGTAGTGCATAACATTTCTCCTATTTCCCTGCATCCTCTAACCCACTTTCTTTCTTTAAACTGTTGGTTGAAGCCTCCTGGGCAGCAGGCACCAGGTAATTGCCACTTGCATGGCCACCCTCAGCCCCGCCTTATTCACACCCTCCCCAGGGGAGGATATGTGCCCAGGCTGGTTTCACAGACTTGAGACCCTCCCGTTCACCTTGAGCCTGTCCAGTGGCTCCGGGCCAGCCTGGGCACTCCTGGGCAAATGCCCGGGGATTGTCTGTTCACAGGAATTACAGAACTCTTGTTTGCAAGTGTCAGAATCCCAACTCCAACTTGTGTAAACAAATGAGATCTTTTCTAAGTCAAGTGACTGCAAAGATCACAGAGTCTTGGTTCCAGGCCCAGCTGGGTGCAGGTGTCAGCAGGATTGATGGCACCAGCCTCCACTTCTCTCTCCTCTGCCCTTGCTTCCCGCCTGGCTGCTGGCTTCGTTCTCAGGCAGGCTCTCCCCGGGCCATCAGAGGTGGCTCAGCAGCTCCCAGCTAACATTCCTGAGGTCAAGGGGTGTGGGGACTGCGCTTTCTTTTTTTTTAATTTTGTTTTATTCCTTAAAGTATTACAACGAATGTTAGATAGGTCTCCATTTTTTTCCCTTGACCTTCCCCCCTCCGCCCCTACCCGCCCTCAGTGTCTTGTGTCCATTGATTATGCTTATATGCATGCATACAAGTCTTTCAGTTGATCTCTTAACTCCCCCCGCAACCCTCTCCAGCCTTCCAGCTGTAGGTTGACAGTCTGTTCAATGCTGTGATGCCTCTGTATCTGTTTATTTTCATCAATTTATAGTGGTCTTTATTATCCATAAATAAGTGAGATCATGTGGTATTTTTCTTTCATTGACTGGCTTATTTCACTTAGCATGATGCTCTCCAGTTCCATCCATGCTGCTGCAAATGGTAAGAATTCCTTATTTTTTACAGCAGCATAGTATTCCATTGTGTAGATGTACCACAGTTTTTTAATTCATTCATCTGCTGATGGACACTTAGGCTGTTTCCAAATCTTAGCTATGGTAAATTGTGCTGCTATGAACTTAGGGATGCATATATCCTTTCTGATTGGTGTTTCTTATTTCTTGGGATATATTCCCAGAAGTGGGATTGCAGGGTCAAATGGGAGTTCCATTTTTAATTTTTTGAGGAAACTCCATACTGTTCTCCACAGTGGCTGCACCAGTCTGCATTCCCACCAGCAGTGCAGAAGGGTTCCTTTTTTTCCACATCCTCTCCAGCACTTATCGTTTGTTGATTTGTTGATGATAGCCATTCTGACAGGTGTGAGATGATACCTCATTGTTGTTTTGATTTGCATCTCTTGTATAATTAGTGACTTTGAGCATGTTTTCATATGTCTTTCAGCCTTCTGTATGCCTTCTTTTGAAAAGTGTCTATTTAGGTCCGTTGCTCTTTTTTTTATTGGATTGTTTATCTTCCTTTTGTTAAGTTGTATGAGTTCCCTGTAAATATTGGATATTAACCCCTTATCGGTGATATCATTGGCAAATATGTTCTCCCATGCAGTGGGCTTTCTTGTTGTTTTGTTGATGGTTTCCTTTGCTGTGCAAAAGCTTTTTATTTTGATGTAGTCCCATTTGTTTATTTTCTCCTTAGCTTCCGTTGCCCTAGGAGCAATATCAGTGAAGAAATTCCTTTGGCACATGTTTGCGATTTCACTGCCTGTGTATTCCTCTAGTATTTTTATGGTTTCCCGTCTTACGTTTAAGTTCTTTATCCATTTTCAGTTTATTTTTGTGTATGGTGTGAGTTGGTGGTCTAGTTTCATCTTTTTGCATGTATCTGTCCAGTTTTCCCAGCACCATTTATTGAAGAGACTGTCTTGACTCCATTGTACACTTTTGCCTCCTTTATCGAATATTAATTGGGCATAGTGGTTTGGGTCAATTTCTGGGTTCTCTGTTCTATTTCATTGATCTATATGTCTGTTCTTGTGCCACTACCAAGCTGTTTTAAGAACAGTGGTTTTGTAATACAGCTTGATATCTGGCATTGCGATCCCACCTACTTTATTCTTCTTTCTCAGGATTGCTGCAGCTATTCGAGGTCTTTTTTTATTCCCGATGAATTTTTGGAGTGTTCATTCTAGGTCTGTGAAATATGCTGTTGGTATTTTAATGGGGATTGCATTGAGTCTATAGATTGCTTTGGGAAGTATGGACATTTTGATGATATTGATCCTACCAATTCATGAACACGGTATGTTCTTCCATCTGCTTATGTCTTCCTCTATCTCTTTTTTCAGTGTCCTGTAGTTTTTCACATATAAGTCTTTTACCTCCTTGTTAAGTTTATTCTTAGGTATCTTAATTTTTTTGGTGCAATGGTAAATGGGATTGTTTTTTTAATCTCTCTTTCTGTAAGTTCACTATTAGTGTAAAGAAGTGCCATAGATTTCTTGGCATTAATTTTGTATCCTGCAACATTGCCAAATTCATTTATTACGTCTAATAATTTTTTTATGGAGTCTTTAGGGTTTTCTATGTACAGTATCATGTCGTCTGCAAATAAGGACAGTTTTACTTCTTCTTTTCCAATTTGGATGCCTTTTATTTCTTCTTCTTGCCTGATCACAATGGCTAGTACTTCCAGTACTATGTTGAACAGGAGTGGTGAAAGGGGGCATCCCTGTCTTGTTCCTGTTCTTAGGGGAAATTATTTTAGTTTTTGCCCATTAAGTATGATGTTGGCTATGAGTTTGTCATATATGGCTTTTATTATGTTGAGGAATGATCCTTTTATTCCCACCTTGCTGAGAGTTTTTATCAAGAAAGGGTGTTGGATTTTTTCAAACGGTTTTTCTGCATCAATTGATAAGATTATGTGATTTTTATCTCTCAACTTGTTTATGTGATGTATCACGTTTATCGATTTGCGGATATTGTACCATCCTTGCATCCCTGGGATAAATCCTACTTGGTCATGGTGTATGATCTTTCTGATGTATTGCTGGATCCGATTTGCTAGAATTTTGTTGAGTATTTTGGCATCTATATTCATGAGGGATATTGGTCTATAATTTTCTTTCATTGTGTTGCGTTTATTTGGCTTTGGTACTAAGGTGATGCTCGCTTCATAGAGTGAGCTGGGAAGTGTTTCTTCTTGAATTTTTTGGAATAGTCTGAGGAGGATAGGTTTTAGTTCTTCCTTGAATGTTCAATAAAACTCCCCTGTGAAGCCGTCTGGCCCTGGGCTTTTGTTTGCTGGGAGCTTTTTGATGACTGCTTCAATTTCTTCCATAGTTATTGGCCTATTGAGATTTTTAGAATCTTCCTGATTGAGTTTTGGAAGATTGTATTTTTCTAGGAATATGTCCATTTCCTCCAGGTTGTTGTTTGTTGGAGTAGAGTTGTTCATAGTATTTTTTAACAATTCTTTGAATTTCTGAGGGGTCTGTTGTTATTTCTCCTCTTTCATTTCTGATTTTGTTTATTTGTGTCCTCTCTCTTTGCTTATGGTGAGCCTGGCTAGCAGTTCATCAATCTTGTTTATCCTTTCAAAGAACCAGCTCTTGGTTTCATTGATCTTCTGTATTGTTTTTTTGGTCTCTGTGTCATTTATTTCTGCTCTGATCTTTATTATTTCCTTCCTTCTGCTCACTCTGGGCCTTTTTTGTTGCTCTCTTTCTAATTCTTTGAGTTATAGAGTTAGATTATTTACTATAATTTTTTCTTGTTTTTTTAGGTAGGCCTGTAGAGCTATAAACTTCCTTCTCAGAACTGCTTTCATTGTGTCCCATAGATTTTGGATTGTTGTGTTTTTGTTGTCATTAGTTTCCAGAGTGTTTTTAATTTCTTCTTTGATCTCATTGGTAACACAATCATTATTTAGTAGCATGCTATTCAGCTTCCAAGTGTTTGAGTTTTTTGGATTATTTTTATTGTAGATTATTTCTAATATTATGCCATTGTGATCTGAGAAGATGCTTGGTATAATTTCAGTCTTCTTGAATTTAGGGAGACTTTGCTTGTGACCCAATATGTGGTCTATTTTTGAAAATGTCCCATGTGCACTTAAGAAGAATGTATATTCCGTGACTTTGGGGTGAAATGTTCTGAAAATGTCAATTAAGTCCATCTGATCTAGTGAGTCATTTAGGATTGTTGTTTCTTTGCTGATTTTTTGTCCAGAGGATTTATCCAGTGATGTCAGTGGTGTGTTTAAGTCTCCTACTATGATTGTATTGTTGTCAATCTCTCCCTTGATATCTTACAGGAGTTTTTTTATGTATTTGGGTGCTCCTACATTGGGTGCATATATGTTTTTCAGGGTTATATCCTCTTGTTGTATTGATCCTTTAAGTATTATGAAGTGGCCTTCCATATCTCTTGTTATGGCCTTCACTTTGAAGTCTATTTTGTCAGATATAAGTATTGCTACCCCAGCTTTTTTTTTCCTTTCTATTTGCCTGAAAGATATTTTTCCATCCCTTCACTCTCAGTCTGTGTGAGTCTCTTGTTCTGAGGTGGGTCTCTTGTAGACAGCATATATATGGGTCATGTCTTTTTATCCATTCAGCCACTCGATGTCTTTTGATTGGAGCATTTACTCCATTTACGTTTAAAGTTATTATTGAAAGGTACTTGTATGAGGTCATTTCTATTTTGTGCCTGTGTTCTTTCTTACCTTTTTATTTCTTCTTTTTACAGCATTCCCTTTAGCATTTCTTGCATTGCTGGCTTGGTAGTGATAAACTCCTTTAGCTTTTTTTTGTCAGCGAAGATCTTGATTTCCCCTTCAATTTTGATTGATAATCTTGCTGGATAAAGTATTCTTGGATTCAGTCCTTTGCTTTGTAATGCTTTGTATACCTCCTTCCATTCTCTTCTAGCTTGGTGTGTTTCTGTTAAGAAATCATTTGATAATCTGATGGGAGATCCTTTGTATATAACTCTCTGTCTCTCTCTTGTAGTCTAAGATTCTCTCTTTGTCTTGTACATTTGCCAACATTATTATGGTATGTCTTGGTGTGGGTCTTTTAGAGTTCATCTTGCTTGGGACTCTCTGTACTTGTGTAACTTTTTCTTCCCCATATCTGGGAAGTTTTCTGTCATTATTTCTTCAAATAGATGTTCTAATCCTTGCTGCTCTTCTTGTCCTTCTTGCAGCCCTATTATGTGTATGTTACTTTGTTTTATGTTGTCCCAAAGCTTCTTTAGACTCTCCTCCTGCTTTTTAATTTTTTTCTCCAGTTGCTGTTCAGATTGAGCTTGTTTCTCTACCTTATCTTCTAACTCACTAATTCGGTCCTCTGCTTCTTCTACTCTACTGTTGAATCCTTCCATGGTGTTTTTTATTATAGCTATATTATTTTTCATTTCTTCTTGATTCTTGCATAGGTTGTTGATTTTCTCATCCATCTGGTGAATGAATTGTACAACCATTTCTCTGAATTCTTTTTCTGTCATGTTGCATGCTTCAATTTCACTAATTTCCTTTCTTGGTGGCTCCTCATTTACTTTCCTCTGGGGATTGTGTTGTCTTCCCATTCTGACTTTCTCCAGGAGGTTCAAATGCTGAGTTGTGTGGGCCTGGACCGTTTTCAGTGGGAGCTTCTAACCACTTTAGTGTTGTTGAAGAGCTCCAATACTAAAATGTTTGGTTGTCGTAGGTTGGTGGGAACCAGATTCACTCAGAGTCACTGTTGCCAGTGCTCAGTGTGGCCTTGTGTGCACACTTAGAATCAGGGACCCCACCTGCTTCACACTGAAACAGAGATCCCCCTGGAGTGTGTTGAAAATCAGAGCCCTCTAGCATGTGCCAGGAATCAGAGTTCCTCAAGAATCCAGTATTGGCGTCTCTTTTGCTTCACACGGCCTCACATTGAGAATCAGGGTACCTTTGTGTGCAAGCACCAAAAATTGGAGTCACTGGCTCTTAGTGTGAATGCACTGGGAGTCAGAGATCCTAGGCGCAGGTGATAAACAGAGTCAAATCACTGGTGCTTAATGCTGCCTCCTGCCTGCACACTCAGGGTCCTGGAACCCGTGCTGTGGGGAACAAGTTCCTAGAGTTCAGAGTTCCTAGGCACCGTTTCCTGCGGCGTTCGCACGTTCCTAGGTACAGATTCCTGGAGCCACTTGCCGCGGAAACAGGTCCCCAGCTAGTGCATTTCTAGGCACAGATTCCAGCCGCCCGTGTGGTGGGGAACAGGTTCCCAGCCTTTGTGCATTTCTAGGCACAGATTCCTGCCCCATGGAGTGGGGAACAGTTTCTCAGATTTCCCAAGTTCCCAGGCTCAAGTTCAGAGCAAGGGGTGTGCCTATAAGGTACTTTCGAGCTGTCCGCAAGCGGGGAGGGGGATGTGCTCTGTTTACTTTTGCGCTGCCCTCGAGCCTGTGGGGAGGGGGATGGGTTCTGTTACTCACAGAGATCCACTGCTGGGATGTCTAGATTCTTGGTGTCCGTGGGTCCATAGCTGTGGTCGCAGATCTCTGTCCCCAGTGGTTGCAAGTTCCTGGTTTACTTCTGAGACCAGACTGGGTGGCACTGCAGCCAGGATCCTAGTTGCAAGCAGCTTTGTTTCTCAGGATGGCGTGGTCTCTGTGCCTGCACTGGCCGCCCTGGAGTGTCCACACTGGGAACAGCGCTCAGACGTCTAAGACTGCCCGGTTTGGCAGCCCCTCAGGGGAGCTGCAGAATCTAACTGCCCCTAACTCATGCACACACACACCACCCACGTCCACACACTCCTCTATCGCTCCCTGGCTCTCTCACACTCTCTCCCTCCCTATCTTCCTGCCAGTTGCCATCTTTTCTTCTCTCGGGGCTGCACTTTCTTAAGTGTCACCAAAAGTCCCAAAATGCAGTCACATTTGCCTGAATTGGGTCACCTAACAACTGTTCAGCTAACCCATGTGGCCAGGGAGGATGGTTGCTATGATTGGCCAGGCCTGAGTCACATGCCCATCCTGGGAGCCAGGTAATGGAGTCACGGCCAAAGATATTGCGGGGAATGAAATGGCAATGGGGTGAAGAGGTGAGGGATGGGGGCACTTCTCAAAGGGAAACCGAGGTAATATCTTCAAAGGAAGAGGGTAACAACCACACATCTCCTGCTGACCTGTAGGTGTCCCCCTATCTGTGACTGACTCCCTGGCCTGGTTTCTTTCTCCAGCAGTCCACCCCCCAAACACACTTTTTGAATTTGACATCCAATGTCCAATATGTATGGTACCCATGGTATTTGGGTCTTTGGGGCATGTTCCTATGGTGACTTTAATGAGGGATTTCAGATTGGCAAGGAGTGTTTTGGAAGGGCATGTGGGATGGACCCCACCCCTCTCCACTCAGTGCTGAGGATACAATTCAGGAAAACTTTCTGACGGGTCCCCTGGGGTAACTTCCTCTGTGCTCCTCAAGGAAGCCGTGCCCTGGTAGGCACTTCATGGCCCTGAACCAGGCTCACAGGGGTCAGATGGCCCAGCAGCATGAGAGTCATGGGAGAAGCTGTCCGTCTCTCATTTCTCTTTCCAGGTTCATTCCCTGTCTGTAGGGAAGCAGAGACTGCAGGTGTGAGAGGGCAGCAGAGGGCAGACGGGACAGAGCCCACCCCCAAGTGGCTGGGGCACGCCTGCCACGCGTCTCGGTCTCGCTGACATTTTCTGGGTCCGGAGACATTTTCCCAGTGTCCTGGTTTTTAATAACCATTCTGGAGGCTTATTTATAACCTCCTTGGGCATGAGCAGTCATCTGTGCCCAGAGTAAGTAACCATGGTTGCTGACAGGAGAGAAAAGATTGCTGATTGTATTCATTTTATCACAGAAAAGGCAGCACTGGAAAAACAGAGCCAGGTGGAGGCTGGGGGTGGTGAGACGTTTAGATGAGTGTGAGGTCTGAGAGAGCGGGTTACTAAAGAATGTGGACACGGTTCTCTTAGAGCCTTCGAGTTCGGGAATCTCACAAAGAAATGAAGGAGCCCTTGAAAATGGCTTTGAAACTCGGGTTCTTGTGGTTTTTTTTAAAATATTTGTAGTTAAGACAATGTAGAAGAGAAAGATTGAGAGGAGAGATAGAAACGGGGAAAACATATCCAAGATCTCACTGCTTGACTAGTGCTAATATTTTGGTGAATTTTCACGCTCCCCCCCCCCCCATATCCTGGTGCCTTATTTTTTTTATTTTTCCCCCCTGAGTTGTGAACATACTGAATATTTCATGTCTAGAATTTCTCCATTTGCATCCTACCATCAGCCTGTTTTCATAGCTTTTATAATCATCACTTTAATGGCTACAGTAATGCTCAGTTGAATGGATGCAACCACAAACAATTCTTTAATTGGACATGCAGGCAGTTTCCAATTTTATTTGTGTTTAAATGGTGATTTTCTTTGACTTCCATCAACAAAATGTCATTTTTTTACCCTCCCTTTCTTTATAAACATAATCAAACCTTCTAAATATTTTGGTTCAGGGGCCATCGGGTCCTTGACCATCTCATCTCGGCCATGTGTCCTGGTGGCCCCGAAGCCTGTCAGCAGCTCTGTGCCAACCATCAGCACCTGTCTTAAGTGCCCTCAGCCCACACCTGAACTGTCTCCCAGGGCACTGGTACCAGCCACCTGGAGCCAGCTCTCCAGAGTGCATTCCTCTACATAAATAGTCAACCATCCCTCCAACAATCAGAGGAATCCACGGACCACGTACATGGTATTCATCTGGGATGGTTGTCAACCATGCAGATTCTTGGGCCGCCATCCCAGATTCACAAACAGACTCAGGGCTTAGACCTGGGAATTAGCATTTCTAACATGTGCCCCCAGAGAACTCATAGGCCCACTTGGTTTGAGGACCACTGAGCTAGAGAAAGCTGGGCTCCTTACCTCACCTGAATGATCAACCATACTTACCATCTCATCTATGGTTAGAACTTTTCTTTCTCCTTGCCCTGGGTCTGCACTCCTGTTTAGACAAAAGAAAAGTTAGATTGTGCTTGTTCTGGAGAGGTCTCTGACATCACATAACTCTTGCTTCATGAGTGAAGAGCACATTATCTGAAACATAGTGATGATGTATTCCTAAGTACACAGTGTGGATTAAATATGAAAGGGGGTAATGCTTGCTAAGTGGTTTTGGTATTGTCACTGAGTGCATTAGAAAACGTGGATAATGAAACACTTTAATCTTCGAGTAGGGCACATTTCCGTCCTAAATCAATGTGAAAATCAAAAGGCATGAAACCAAGTTTCATAAGAATTGGAGGTTGGCTGGTGTGTTGCTTGTTTAACCTAAAATAAATTTTCACCAGCCCTCCTCTATTTTTTACCGTCATCACCTTGAGCACACAGGTAGCTAGCTGTGTGTGTGTGTGTGTGTGTGTGTGTGTGTGTGTGTGTGTGTGTGTGTGTTCTAGCCCTGTTCTGCCAGGCATCTCCTCCAGCCTGCCCTTCCCAAATCAAATCAGACCTTGACATGTTTCTGGGAGGCAGCTGTCACACATCAGGCTGTGCAAACAGGCGGGACACCATCTAGAAGATAAAGTCTTTGTCTGACACACAGAATCGCTAAGAAAAAGCTTAGTGTTTTATTTGCTATAAGAACTTATAACAGCTTAAAAATACGCTGAATTCCTCATCCACTTAGCTGAAGCAGGCATACATCCCCCATACTTCCTCTCTGTTCCAGAAAACAGCCTTTCTAAAATCCTGGCTACCCAAGGGCTCGGTGCTCCATTTTGCAGATTATCCAGCTCCTGTCTTCTCTTTTCTCTCTTATTTTTTTCTTGCACAAGAAATGAGGGCAAAAATAAGCTCATCTTGCTCCTTGCACGGAGGAGGAGAAGCTGTCCTTCTGTGCATGTGTTCTCTGGGCCTTTTCTTGGAACAAATCCTCGACTCAGCTGTGCACAGTCTAAGGGATTCTTGCTTCTTGGAGTCGATCGTCCTGCCCAGACGCATCTTCCCCCCTGAGGGTGTCATCAGTCCAAGGACTTCTGTGGGGACTTCCTTCCGGTTCTGACGTTGTGCGTGCGGTGGGAGTCCCTGGCTGTGATTCTCTCCTGCCCAACAGCAAGCACTCTGGGTCCTGCCAGGGCATCTCGTACCAGCAGGAGTTGACTTCCAATGGCTGTCTTTCAAATCACAAGTGCTGGTGTTCAAAAGCACAGAAGTCCATTTCAGGTTTACTTATGTCTTTGGGAGGAGACAGAGCTCAGAGCTGGAAGGGGGAGGGAGGAGAAGAGAAGAACAGTCTAGAATAACCCACTCTTGTTATTCTTTCTTTATATTTGGATGGTCGGTCTTAGGGAGAAAGATCCGTGTGCATCTCTCTTTAGCTGAGGTGCTCATTCCTTCACAAACTGCCTAGTGTAAAGGGGTGGTCTGGCTCACTGGTTCTCAGAGGGGTGGGAGGGATGGGCATTCTGCCACCGATGGGACAGTTGGCAATGTTTAAAGACATTTTTGGTTGTCACCGCTTGGGGTGCTGCTGACTTCTGGTGGGTAGAGGTCAAGGGTGCTGCTAAACATCCTACCATGACAGGACAGCACCTTCCTCCCAGCAAAGAACTGCTCAGCCCTGTAAGCCCTCAGTGCCAAGGTTGAGAGCAGGACTGAGAGCTGGCAGTCCTCAGTGCCCATTGAAGCCACTCAGAGCCACAGCAGAGGAGGGCCTGGTGCCAGGTGAGGGCCTGCCTGGCTGGGCATTGTGGGAGCCAGCCCCGCTGCAGCTAAAAGGACACTTTCTGCTTCCAGCTGTGACCTCAGCTGCAGCACAGAGTGGCGTTTGGTGTTTAAGGGTCAGACCATCTAGTTGAAATCCCACCACCTGTCTAGCAAACGCCTAAGTGTCTCAGGCCTTCGGCTTCTGAGAGTCCTTATAACGCTTGCCAAGGGCAGCTGTTGTGGAGCAGTGTGCAGAAAGCACTTACTGGCATGCCTGGCCCTCCGTAAACTCAGTATCTGAGTGTTATTGTCACTTTTATTATTAGGTGCCCCAGGTGCCAGCTCCCTGCCACCTCCCTGTTAATTCTGCCTCAGCCCATTCATTGCTCACTTACTAGAAAGAAGGAAGATTGACTGGAGCTCAGGATCATTATAACCAAAGAGGATGGAGGGGGAGGCCATAGCCAGTGGCCAGGCTTGAGGTGGGCGGTTCTGTAGGGGTCAGAGTCCACCACTGGGTACTCTGCCTGGACGCTCCAGGCAGGCTGGCCGCAGAAAGATGAGCCCTTCCTCCCTGAATCTCAGTTTCCAGCCTTGTCTGAGCCACAAGCGGCTCCCAGAATCTGTGGCCTGATTATACCCACCCAGCACCTATTAGCGCTAATGGAGCCGGGCCTCACCAGTGAGAAGGCCGACTGGTCTCTGCCTTGCCTTTCCTTCGCTGGCCCCCCCTCCCCACTGCCACCCCACCCATGTCAATTAACTTCTCAATTAATTCCCATTTGCCACAGTTTAGAGGAGTTAATTTGTTCCCTGAGTCTGTAGATGAGAAAAAGGCCTGTGGAGCCTGGGCCCTGAGCTGGAGGACAATGCGGGGTAGATGGGAATTGTCCAAGGAGGTCTGTATCAGGCCCCAGAGGGAGCCCGGCCACACCCTTGTCTGCCCAGCTCTTTCTAGTTGGACCCCTGCAGGGGGAGGAATCCCACCTGGCCCCAGGTGCTCATAGAGCCTTCTTGATGCTACACTAGCTGGTTGTCCTTGAGCCAATGATGAGCAGCAATGTGGGGCTTCCTGTCACCTGGGCCTGGTCCTTTGTGGCTCTTGTTCTGCTCAGGATTCGGCTGCCCCAGAAGCACAGGCTTCCTCTGCCACTTGTGCCTCCAGCGGTTTGTTGTGGGACGCTTGGTGGCAGGGGCATCTGAGACACACCTTTACCTGGCAGTGGACACGTCAGATCCAAGGACATTTTTTATGCCAGCTTTCCGCTGAGCCCAGAATTACTGCAAAAGGAAAATTGTACATACTCAGTGGGTTCACAGAAGTGACATCCCCTCCTTGACCCTCCACCCCCATTGTCATCCAGCAGCTGAACCCAAAATCCTCCTGGGAACATTGAGATGTAAATATTACTCACTCTCAGCATAGCCCCTGACACAGGGGACCTCCATTGCAGAAACTGCATAAGATGCCACATCCTCCCTCATAATGTTCCCCCCAAATAGCTCTCTGATATGCTGCTCTATAAAGGGAGCTGTGCTGGGGTGTCTCCCACACCCAGCCACAACCCCAAAACCCTGTTTGGGTTTCATACAAGAGTTGGATACAAACTTTTTTGGAAACAAAAAGAATGGGGACGAGAGAAATCTTGATTCTGAGTTGTTTTATATTCATTTATTCAGCAAATATTTATTGAGTATCTACCATGTGCCAGGCACTCTGCTACTTGCCAAGTATACATTGGTGAATAAATCAGACTCAGGCCTCTTGTGGGTCAGGGCCCCAGCAGGAAGCAGATGGCACATTCAAAGAGTAATTAGTGAGGAGGGTCACTGGGGGGGACCCGGGGCCTTAGCTGGAGAACTACAGCCAACCTGCAGCCTGCTGCGGAGGGCACCAGGGTAATAAGGACCCTGGGGAGCTCTCTTGCTGCCCTCTGATCTCCTACCAGGAGGCAGACTCAACTAGAAGCCAGCAGGTAAGAAAGCCGGCCATTAGCACAGTTTTCAGCAGAGAACAGGGCAGAGATGAGTTATTAACACACGTAAGGATGGATTGTGATAAATGCTATGAAAGAAAAGAGCAGGGCCCTGACCGGTTTGGCTCAGTGGATAGAGCGTTGGCCTGTGGACTCAAGGGTCCCAGGTTCGATTCCGGTCAAGGGCATGTACCTTAGCTGTGGGCACATTCCCAGTAGGGGATGTACGGGAAGCAGCTGATCAATGTTTCTCTCTCATCGATGTTTCTAACTCTCTATCCCTCTCCCTTCCTCTCTGTAAAAAAAATCAATAAAATATATTTTAAAACAAGAAATGAGCAGGGTGGGGAATAGAGAACACTGAGGTTACGCACGTGAAAAGGCTGGTCAAGGAAGCTCTCTGAGGTGCTATTTCAGCTGAGAAGGACTTGACCTTGCAAAGGAGGGGGGGAGGAGAGAACGGAAATTATGGGCTCTAGGAGAAGCTTATGCAAAGGCCCTGAGGCAGTGGTTGCAGGAACTGCATGCAGGCCAGTGGAATGGGAGTGTGGTTGTCAAGGGGGAAGGGAGCTTTATTTAGAGCTGGGAAGCTGTCGCATTTTATTGCTGGCTCAAATTCAGCCTCCTGGAGTCCCTCCAGAGCGCTGTCCTGGTCCCCCTTTGCACTGTGTTCACTGAAAGCAGAAAAAGTCAGAAGAATGGCAGAGTGAGTTTAGAAAGCTAATCCACAACGAAGCAAAAATATCATGGGTGTTGGGTAGTGGGAGGGAAGAACATGCCATTTAAAGTCAAAATGTTTGATTTTTTTAAAACCCCATGAACTCTTTCTGTTGATCGTCCTCTTGCTGTACTGTACTTTTCCCTTCAGTGCTGATTTCAGGGTTGTTCATATTCTGGATGTTATATATATGGCACATTTGAATATTACCCCGCTATTCTGGCTTAGCCAGACAACTAATATATGAATCTGATTAAAAGCCTTTCCTTCAGTAAAGAGTAAGCCTTAAAAACATGGCTAAACAGAAATATGATTCACAAATCCTCTTCTCTTTTTATTGCACAAACCAGCCAGTGTTAGCCAATGGCAAGCAGACTCCGGGCTTGGGTTGTGTTCATTGGTCTTTGGAAGAAAGATTGAGCAGCTGTCATTTTCCCAGGAGGGCAGTGCTATGATTGCAAGGCTTTTTGCCTGGCCTTCAAAGACCTGGGTCCTCCCACCTCCGCTCAAAATCCTCTGAGGCTGAGGTCTGGGCGTTCGGGAAGATTTCCATTGGGGGAGGTATCATGTCACTTTGTCCTTCTAGGAGCTCATCCCAGTGTTTGAGGCAGGAGGTGAGACCCAGTGAGTTCACAATGAGGACAAATTCAGCGACTGCTGACCAAGACTGGCCCTCACAAATCTCAGGAGCTATCACATGTTTGAGCCCTTGGCTGCCATCTGCTTTACTCTGCATAAGGGACCCGGTGTCTCCTGGGAATTCCACCCTTACCCTCAGAAGGTCGAGAATGAATACTTCACACTTAGTCTAAAGAAAATGGCCACCAGGCCTTCAGCTCTTTTAAGAGAGGGTGTGTTTGGGCACCCATTGGGAAGAGGTAAGGTAGACACTGGAATATTCAGACACTGGTTCTCAGTCGTGGTCTGGGAGCCTAAAGAAATTCTGAAGGCTGCGCCCCAGCCCAGGATTCCAATTTAACGGCCCTGGGTTTGGCCTGGGTGAGGGGATGTTTGAAGCCCCCAGTAACTGTGCAGAGCAACAAAACGGAAGGCAAGCCCAGATTCTTCCTCAGGCACGAATGTTTCTAATTTCCAGGATGATTTATGGGTGGTGCCAGTGCCCCAGTTTGGTCTGTCCTTCCTGACTGCAAAGTAGTGCACACCCTCATTTCCACGCACACAAATGCTCTTAGTTGTGTCATTGCTCTGCCTGATCCTGCCTGAAACACCAGGAAATTGCCATTAAGGTGATAGGAGTCAGACCCCTGTTCAACTCTCAGATCTGTCTGTTACCAGCTCTGTGACCTTGAGCAAAATGCCTAAACTCTCTGAGCTTGAATGTTCTCACCTACAACAACCCTCTTGTAGGGTTAATGAGAAAATACTTCATATAATGCCGAGATCATAGAAAACGTTCAAAAACGTTTGTTGCTTTGATCATCAACAGAGACGTGGACTGTTCTCAGGACCCTCATGGATTGATTCTAGCATAGTTAAGGACTAAAGTGGAAAGTCAAGTGAGCTACAGTAACGAACAATGACAGCCGTTACCCCACCTTGTAGGTGAAGGAACTAAGGATCGCAGAGTGTGAGGTCAACAGAGCTGATGAGTGGCTGAGTGGGGTGTGCCCAGCTGCACCTGGAACCACTACCCTGCATTCCCCTCTAAAAAATAGAAACTCTTTTAAAAAATATCCTATATAATAAAAGGGTAACATGCAAATGGACCCTAACAGCAGAATGATTGGGAATGACTGGTCACTATGACACACACTGACTACCAGGGGCAGACGCTTAATGTAGGAGCTGCCCCCTGGTGGTCAGTGCACTCCCACAGGAGGAGCTCTGCTCAGCCACAAGCCAGGCTGACCGCTACCAGTACAGCGGTGGTGGTGGTGGGAGCCTCTCCTGCCTCCTCAGCCAGCACTAAGGATGTCCAACTGCAGCTTAGGCCTGCTCCCCGCTGGCAAGTGGACATCCCCAAAGGAGTCCCAGACTGCGAGAGGCACAGGCCAGGCTGAGAGACCCCCTGAGTGCACAAATTTTTGTGCACCGGTCCTCTAGTGTGTGTGTGTGTGTGTGTGTGTGTGTGTGTATTTTTATTTTATTTTATTTTACTGATTTCAGAGAGCAAGGGAGATAGAGAGATAGAAACATTGATGATGAGAGAGAATCATTGATTGGCTGCCTCCTGTACATCCCCTACTGGGGTGAATCAAGCCCGAAATCTGGGCATGTGCCCTTGGCTAGAATCAAACCTGGGACCTTTAGTTCACAGGCCAATGCTCTATCCACTGAGCCAAACCTGCTAGGGCTAAAATAGAAGTTCTTGAAGGAGGAGGGGCTCTTGGTGACATCAGCCCTCAATCTTGGCTGAGAAAAGGGAGTTTACACAAAGCTCAGGTCTTTCTCTGATGGGAAGGTTCCTCCAGAGAGACATCAGCAGGTGAAGCCAAGATGGGCAGGGTCTGCCAACTGCCACAAGCACCTTGAAAACCCATCTTTTGCTCATTTTCATGTTTGCGTCCCTTGTCCCAGCTGCCCTGCCCAGATGGCACCCACAGCAGCCAGGGCACCAGCCAGCCTCAGCCCACACAGCCTCGGCAGCTGCCAACCCAAGACTCGGTGCCCTGCTGAGACAGGCAGTCTGGCCTCTCCGTTCTCCTGCTCATGGCTTTTCCTCCTCCTAGTAAACCAAGAAACCCTGCAACTCACCTTTCAACAGCAGTGATTAGTGTTTCTCAAGGTTTTGTGTGTGTGTTTTATAAATAAGACATGCCTTTTATTTTAACAAATCGAACATGAGACTCACACCCCTCCCCCGCCAGAGTTCGTGATGACTTACACTCCCACGCTCTTGCCCAGAGACTATCCTCCGTGCATCCTCAAGGCAGCGACGCTCTACGTCATAAAGAGAGCCAATAGCTGCGAAGCGTTCTAGGCAGGACACTGCGTGAACTACAACATAGACGTCTCTTAGTTAATCTTTATAATAATGCTGCAAAACACGTGTCATATCACCTCCATTTCCCAGATAAGGAACGCAAGGGTTAGAACACAGATCACAACACGGCAGGTGGCTTGAACCAGGGTCTCAATGCTTGAGTCCTGTACGTTTAACACCGTGGTTCTCAACCAGGGTGGTTTTACACTCACACACTCACACACACACGGGACATGTGGCAATGTCTTGGAACATTTTGAGTTGTCACAAGAGCGTATGGGATCTCCTGGCATCTCGTGGGCAGAGGGCAGGGGTGTTGCTGAGCATCCTACAGGGCAGAGCCCACCCCCACAGCAGAATGCCTGAGCCCAGTCGGTAGTGCCAAGGGGGAGGATCTCTGCTGAAGCCCTGTGTTTCATTTGTGCTGTGAATACAGTAGTTAATATGGTACCAGGACGGTGAATATGCTTGGTAAAGCTCTGTGCCATCCCTCACTCCATGACTCTCCCATGAGCAGGGGCACATAGCACTCCACGCCCCACTTAGACAATCCCTGGGTCTGACTTTGTCACAATCACTGCGTCCCTTCAGCAGCAGAGGTGGAGTCTGTCTCAGGTCTCTCTTCGCGGTGAAGTCCCATTTCTATGCTGTCCCAGGGCCAGTCCTCAGAGGCCCCGGACGGACATGGAGAGGTGGGCGGCACTCAGTGCACTGCTGGCTCTGGTGCTCACAGACCATGCCAGCCCTTCCGTCCTTCCTCCTCTTCCTTCTCTTCCTCTCCCACCGCCAGCACCCTCCTCCGTAGCTGGCAGCTCCTTCCACTGAGCCAAACCGGCTAGGGCGTCCCCTGTAATTTTATTGTATTCTTAAATTACAAACAAAAAAATAGTTTTTAAAAGCTCTAATAGTTTTAAAAGCTTTAATAGTTTTAAAAAGCTCTAAAGTTACAAAACCATTTTTAAAAATTATGAAATTATAAAATCGCCTGTACAAATTGAGATTGCCCCATAATTTCCTTCTATCCCCCATTAGGTGACTATTTCTTTGGTATTTGTCTCTGGGCAAATAAAAAAATTAAAGCACGGACAGATCTACAATTACAAACAAAAAGTGATCCTACTGTTTTTGCAGTTGCCTTTTTTACTAAGACTATACCTTGTCCATATTCCCCTGCTGGTGCACATCCCTCCTGTTCATCGGATGCTGCACAGTATTTTATCAGCCTCTTGCTGGACACTTGGATTTTTCCCAGATTTTTCACTGTTGAAATCTGTGTTTTGTTGAGCACCTTTTTATTTGAGTTTATGTGCTTGCTCGCATTTTTCTGTAGCATAAATTCCAAGAGGTGGGATTTCTGGGACAGGGGATATGCACATGGCAGGTTTCCCCAGATGCTACCAAATGGCCTCCCCCAGGTTGTACCAATGTGTACTTCCATCGAAAGACTGGGGGCTCTGCGTTGGACATTTGGTAGGGGCAAGTCCTGCTTGTGGTCTGGGACTGCACAGTTTGCCCAGTGTGGACAGCCACCAGCTGATCCTGTAGGGCTTGCAGTGCTCACAGAGCAGAGAACAGCCCTGATGGCCTATGGCTGGAACCACACCAAGTAAAATGCCTGCCTCTCTGCCAGGCTCCAGCAGCCTGGCAAGTTCCTCAGGTGCCAGCCATCTGGACAGTTTCCAGGGGAGCGCGGCTGCCATGCTCCCTGGCTGGGCTGGCACAGGGACCACACTTAGTGACGGGGCCTGGGAATTAAGTCATCAGGCTTCACCAGCCAAGGTCTGGCGGGAAAGGTAGCAAACTGTCCTGGAAACCCTGCGTCGGACAGAGGCTCAGGGCTTGGCAGGTCACAGAATCCTCGCACCTGGCTTGGCGCTGGTGAGACAGTGATGTAACACACGGCTTTCAGACTCCAAATTCCAAGGTCGCCTGTGAGTGAGGGAGCTGGTGCTGAGGACCTGTTTCCTTATCCGCTTTCACATGACTTTAGGGCAGTGGGTTTTCATTTATAAAGGCATCAAAATCAAATGAAGAGCCCTGACCGGTTTGGCTCAGTGGATAGAGCGTTGGCCTTCGGACTCAAGGGTCCCAGGTTCGATTCCAGTCAAGGGCATGTACCTTGGTTTCGGACACATCCCCAGTTTGGGAGTGTGCAGGAGATAGCTGATCAATGTTTATTTCTCATTGATGTTTCTAACTCTCTATCCCTCTCCCTTCCTCTCTGTAAAAAATCAATAAAATATATTTTTTAAAAAAATCAAATGAAGAATTTAAATGAAAATTCTTGAGCCCCGTTCCCAGAAGTTCTGATGGAACCACACCAAGTAAAATGCCTGCCTGTCAGTCCATCTAGGACAGGAACCAGGAACTTGCATTTAAACAAGCCCCATAAGGGGGCCCTGGCTGGTGTTGCTCAGTGGTTGGATGTCACAGGTTCCATTCCCAGTCAGGGGCACATGCCGGGCTTGCAGCCTCCGTCCCCGCTAGGGGAAAAGCAGGAGGCAGCTGATTGATGTGTCTCTCTCCCTCTCCCTTCTTCTCTCCCTAAAAAACAGATTAAAAGAAATAAAAAAGCCCTGACCTCTATTATACACTGAGCCTTGGCTGTTCAGGTATGACTTCCTAGGGCAATGACAGAGTAGTAGGTCAGAATGAATGAAAGATGACCAAGTAGACAAATCTTGAGTTTAGGTTTC
Organism: Murina feae; assembly: GCA_004026665.1. Lineage (NCBI taxonomy): Eukaryota > Metazoa > Chordata > Mammalia > Chiroptera > Vespertilionidae > Murina > Murina feae. The sequence goes on along the minus strand of PVJC01022311.1, from coordinate 5,506 downwards.
TCTCCTTTTTTTCCTATCAACAAACTGTACCCCTAAATGTTACCTGACCCGAGTGTTTTCATTTCTGAGCACTCTGGCAGACCCTGTACCTCTCCTCTCTCTCCCTGGCACCATTGCCTTGGCTTGGCTGTGCCCTGGTGCCTGTGCAATATTCCACACTGATCTGACAGTGGAAGGCTTCTGTCTTGGGTCATAGAATCAAAGTCACAGACTCTTACAGAAGTGAGTGGATGCGTGAAAGGTATAAACTTGCAGTTATCAGATAATTAAATCCTGGGGATGTAATGTACAGTTGGCGGCTATAGTTAATGATGCTGAATTGTATATTTGAACATGGCTATGAAGATAGGTCTTAGAAGTTCACATCACAAGAACAAATATTGCAACTGTGTGTGGTGATGGCTGCTGAGTAGGCGTGCTGTGGTGATCATTTTCCAACATATGCAAATAGCAACTCTTTGTCTTATAAACCTGAAACTAATATAATGCCATACTAGGGGCCCAGTGCACAAAAATTTGTGCACTCGGGAGATCCCTCAGCCTGTCCTGTGCTCTCTCGCTGTCTGGGACCCCTCCAGGGATGTCCACCTGCTGGCGTGCCTGGCCAGCCTGGGTGAGGGGCTGAGGGCTGTTTTCAGGCTGCCCACAGTCCCTTCAGGGTTCAGGTCCCTACTGGTGTGCCTGGGCAGCCTGGGTGTGGGGCTGAGGGCCATTTTCAGGCTTTCAGACTGCCCACAACTCCCATTGACCCAATGTCCCAGCAAGGCTGGCTGGAATCAGGTTTCTGGGGTTTATTTATCTTCTATAATTGAAATACTGTTGCTTTAAGCCAAGGCCTAGGCAGGTAACAAAGCCTCCTGTTTGCTTCAGCTCTGTGGCTTCTATAATTGCAATTATGTTGCCTTGAGTAGAGAGAGGCCCAGCCAGCCTAGGCAGACAGTTTACTCCTGGTGCAATGGAAGCCTCCTGTTTGATCTAGTTCCCTGGTGGTTGGCCTCCATCTTGGCTGGGTTAATTTGCAGACAGCTGCTCTGATTGGCTGGTGGATGTGGCTTTGGCTGGTGGGCGTGGCTTAGACATCCCGGAGAAATAGTCAATTTCAATATTACACTTCTATTAGATTAGATGTTGAGTATGTCTCAATAAAAAAATATTTGGGAGACCACCCTCTATCCCCTCTCCCCCAAAAAATGTAGACTCTCAGCTGGGAGTAGCTGGGAGAGGCTCTGGTGGAGAATCAGGAGGGGAGAAGAGCTGAGGCTCAGAGCAGAGATTTATTCAGGATCTCTGCAGGAGCGTGGAGATTGTAGGTCCCCTGCTATCCAGGGCAATTATAGATGCTCCTTGACTTACAATGGGGTTACATCCCAGTAAACCTATAAGTTGAAAATATCCTTAAGGCCAAATGCATTTAGTACCTCACTGTAGCGTGCGGTTGTTTCTTCTCAGGATCACGTGCAGGAGAGGGAGCTAGGCCCATGGCCGCGGCTGCCCAGCATCATGAGAACACCCCACCTGTCCCAAATTATCCTAACTTTCCAATTATTTCTGGGATGTAGCACAGGTGGTCCGACTCCCAATACAAGGACCTTCATAAGGGTCGAGGAACATTTAATATGACTGAGCCAAATTATTAATACTCGAAAGGAAGACAGACACACATTTAAGCAAACTCACTCAGGGTTTATGCACCAGTCACCGATGGCTCTCGGCACTTGCAAGGCCACCTGGAGGGTCCGCCTAAAGACACACACAAGGTCGGGGTCGCAGCTGCTGGGCTTCAGTCGTCCAGGAGGCCAGGTCTGGTCCTTCACTGGAGCAGGCAGAGCAGAGGGGTCAGCTTTCCCGGAGCTGGAGACGAAGTCTGTGGAGGGCAGACGAGCGTCTGATGCGCGGTGCTCGGGTTCCTGCTTTTATGCCGTCTTCAGTGTGTCTTTGTCAGGACCCTCACATCTGGTTATTCACGTCATTCTGACAAAAGGCCAGGCACTCTGAGCCTCATCAGTACAGCGCAGATCTTAGGTTACATCTTAAAATGGAGTCTATTCTAACATAAAGTTACTAATCTAAAATGGAGTCACTTAAACTAAGTTCACACACACTTTTATGTATTCTAGTTGCTATAATGTGATCTAAGAAGTGTGTATGAGCATAAGAAAAGATACATTTATTCTCTCATGCCAGCACACACTTCCCATGTCACATACATTCTTATAATAGTAAATAAATCATAATAAAGTATTTTCTAATCCTAACAAATCTAGAAAAATCACACATGAGTCACACATCCTAATGTCACACAAATACATTCTTTGATTATGTTACTCACACTCAAATCTTAATTACATCACACTTAAATCACACACCTTAAATATATTTCTATAACACCACCGCATACCACTAGGCCAGGGAAGATCAAAACTCAGAATTTGGAGTATGGTTTCTACTGAACGCAAATAGCTTTCACAGGGGCTGTCTGTACTTTTCCCACTACTCTGGTCAACACAGTTTATAGGAAATATACAATCCATGGAATTTCACAAATGAAAATTAAAGATTTTACTAAGGTGAAAGGTGAGTATTGGTGAGTGTTTCTCGGCATCTGCAAGGATTCAGGAAGTCCCTGTTTGTGACGCCATTAATGCCGGGGTTCTTGTTCTGGCATTAAGAAGGGTCAGCAATCTGGAGAAGGGCCGTGTGTAACTTAAGGAGAGAGTCCAGCGATGAAATATAATTTTGGAAGGCATTTGGGGGTCAGAGGAGCCTAGTTAAAGAAACTAAGATCTCCTTGTCTTAGGACCCCATGCTTTTTATTAACACAAATTGTCCTGAGGCGACGCAGAGATATACACTTCAAAGGGTCAGGTTTTGACTACAGGTGTTTGGCCAGGAGGAGGTAATAACATGTAGATTAAGATGCCCTGAGCTGTCTGGCAGCCAAGCATTCATCCCTTTTCAGGTTTGGGGAAATGCCTTCAGCCATTCCCAACAGGTGACAACATATGTGACTCAGCCCTTGTTGCGTCCCCAAGTTCCATCAACCTTTTGATGAAACTCTTGCAATTATGACATGCTGGAATTAGCAGGTGAAGGCCCTGTCTGGTGGTGCCAGGACCAGGGTCAGCCCACTGCCATGGGTTCATAATGGAAAGGGATGCCAAAAAAACCATTAGCCAATATAAGCAATATTTCAATGCAGTGTTTTAAGAAGCAAAATTCATGCCAAAATCTATGTTTAACAAAATGTCAAATTTGTAAATAAAGTCAGGGTCAGTTTTATTGATTATCCCCTTTTCTGTAATGCTCCAGCCTCACTGGGCGTGGCCCTGGCACAGTGACAAGAGATAGACCTGGTAAGCAGATACGTTCATATTCTAATAGAAATCAGTGTTAAGCCAGTATTCCCCAAACTGTGTCCTTTTGAGTCAGGGTGGATCTGGGTGGGAAGCTGTGCATGTTCTCTTCCTGGAAATTCCTGTGTGCCGAAGCAGTGGAAGGTTTTGGAATGTCCTTCAGCAGTTGCCAGACTTACTGGCCTTCAGAATTATTTTCACATGATTCAGAGGGGGAATTTGGAGACTTTCCTTACCTCCCAGGCTGGTCCCTATGGGGTGCAGGGTGGGAAGAGAAAGTGATGGCCTTTGGAGGATGCTGGATGCCCAGCTCCTCCCAGCCTAGCAGCTGCTCCTCCATCTGTGCAGACCGTGCACCTGGCCGAGCCTGCACTGCCTCAGGAAGGCAGGTGAAGGGCACAGCCGGCTGGGGCAGGAACCAGAGCTGGGAGCATGTTTCCATGGCCGGGGTCAATGCCTGTGCTTGCCAAGAACCCAAGTCCCGGCTTTGCTGGTCCCTTGTCAGAAGCAGGGGATCAGTTGGTGGCAGTTCTGGTGATGAGACAAGGAGAGAACAGGATGGAGAGGGCCACACTTCCTTCGCCTGTCTAAGGTTTGCTGGCTCCAGAACTGAGCTCTGGGGCTGGTACCAGCTCAGATACAGCTCCCTGGATGGTCTCTGTGATCACAACTTCCTGGATGCCAGGTGTTCTCTCCAGATCTGGGAGCTAAAGGAAAGCACCCCGTTCCTTTGTGGCCTGTGGGCATCTCCTGGGAGCTGTTGGAAATGCAGAGGCCAGGCCCACCCATGCCTTTGCCCTGCCCCCTGGGCCCTGACGGCCAGCACTCCCGCTGCCTCCTTTCCCTCCTGCTCACAGCACTGAAGGAGCAGCAGAGCGCTGACAGAGTTGCTGTGCGACCTTGCAGTCCTTCCTGCTCTCTCTTAGCCCCTCTAAAAGTTGCACAGAACACCTAGCAATATGTACGACGCCACACAGAAAAGTGTTCAAAGGTGACGCACATGGTGAAGGACACTGACGTGGCTCCTGACCTCACTGCGCGGGCACCACCTGAACTCTGTGCGTTAACCCAAGGGCTGCTCAGTCACTGGCACCCTAATGAGCAGGTTCTACAATCTCCATTTTGCAGTTGAAGGTGCTGAGGCGGGCGCAGCTCAGGGCCTTGTCAGGAGGCACAGCTGTCAGGCGGGGCTGGAGGGTGAGCTGCACAGCCTCACCTCTACGCTGCCCCAGCGGCTTCATTCATCCTGCCCTCGGCGTCTGAGGGACACTCTCAAACCCACTGGGCCTAGACAAGTTCCCTCCGGCTCCCACTCCCTTCCCCCCCCCCCCCCCCCCCCCCCCCCCCCCCCCCCCCCGCCTCCTGCTCACTCGCAGAGCACAGGAACTTTCTCTTTCTCTAGGTTCCTCAGCATCCTCTAGGTCCCTCCGCATCCTCTAGGTCTCACCCTGATGATCAGCAGCGCGGTTCTTTGCCAGCTCTGTGCCAAGTCTCACACTCTCTCCAAGCCCTGTGTTTCCCCCACCTCGTGACTACTGTCTCCACCACTGTGTGCCTGTGCTGAGCTGGCCGCATCTTCCCTGCGCAGTGCTGCACCCTGTGGGGTGTTCCCGGAGGCCACGGAGCCTGGCCATGGCAGGGCTGCATCAAACTCTTTAAAGAAGCCAAGTCGGTGTCAGGCCAGGTTGCCCCTCTGCATCCCTGGGCAGCCACTTAGCAAAGTTTCCTGAGCGAAGACGCGGGCAGCTGCGTGGACTCGGCTGGTGGACTGGGGAAGGCAGCATGGAGTGGGTGTGCGCCCAGGACGGCCAGGCAGCAGGCTTCAGCGCCCGAGTGTTTGCGTGTCCTTTCAGTGAGCAGTAGGCTGTGTGGCCCCAGAGCCGCAGGCCCTCGGAGGGAGCAGTCGCTGAAATCGGCCCACCTGTTTCTACAAGCGTCAGGTCCTGGTTTGTCCCTTCACTCCCTTTCACGCTGTGTCTTCGTTGGGGTCACCATGTACCCGAACAGGAAGTTGATGGAATGAGCAATTCCGTGATGGAAGGTGGGAGACCGCCAGACCGATCGAGTTTTGGCCTCGACCAGGTTCGTCCTGAAGATTGTACGGGGTCAGTAGAGAAGCGATTTTTTTTTTTTTTTTTTTTTTTTTTGTCATT
>PVJC01022310.1:0-27471 GCA_004026665.1 Murina feae | reverse complement strand
CACACACAGGAGGACTGCTCCGAGCCTCAGATGCGGCTGGGGGCAGGTCCCCAGTGGCGACACACACACATACACACACACACACAAAAGGTGCCTGGCAGACTGGGGCCATCATAGGACATCCACTGAGGGGTCCCAGACTGTGAGAGGGCACAGGCCGGGCTGAGGGACTCCCTCCACCCCGAGTGCACAAATTTTTGTGCACCGGGCCCCTAGTATATATATATATATATGAAACATTTGCACTTAATTGTTAATGGCACACATGATTTTGAATAAATGGGGTCAATTAATTTAATAATTAATTATTGTCATCTGACATTTCAGAATTCTCAGTGTTTTAAACTTATTTTATTTGCCACATATATTTTCTTTTCTTTGCATTTATACCTTTAAAATTTTTTTTATGACTTAGAGTCTAGAATGTAGTTAATAAAATAGGTCAGTCTGTCACTGATTTGCTTTGTGGTTTGATTGTCAATATTGTGCAATATATCATAACATATTTAATGTCGGCATCTGTTTCCCTTTTTGACATCATTCCAGTGAAACTTGTGGTTGAAGAAGATAAAACCAAAAGTATTTAATGAGACAAAAATATAAATATATAAATTTTCCTAAATGATGATAGATGACAGTATTTGACATGCTACATACATCATTCAAAGATTTATTTTAAAACAATCACCTCTAAATGATTTTAATTTGAACCATTAATATGGTTTAAGAACAAAACTAAAATCCTAGATTATACATTTATCAAAAGTCAGGATAAAAAAAGAAATTAAAAAAAAAAACTTAGCTCACCATTTACAACTTTCTATATTGACAAATGACCTTATTCAGTAGTGTTTTGCCTTTGAAAAGTTCAGAGGCTTCTTTCTAGGCTCCAACCACGCAAAAAGCGTATGTTTTCCCACCCTGGCCATGTGACTCGGTTGGTTGGAGCATCATCTTATCCACCAAAAGGTTTCGGGTTCGATTCCCTGCCAAGGCACATACCTCTGCGGTGGGTTCAATCCCAAGTCGCTGTGCTCATGGGAGCCAAGGATGCATGTTTCTCACATTATGCTTTTCTCTCTCTTTCTGTCCTTTCCTTCCTCTCTAAAATGAACATCAATATCTTTAAGTGAGGATTAAAAAACCAAAAACATATTTTCCCTAGATGGTTTCTGTTCTCTGGGCATACTTTCTTGGCTAACTGCCAAGTACAAAACGCTGTTAATTGTTTTGCTTTCTTATTTTTTAAGTTTCAGGAAATTACAACCGGCACATGGGTGGGTGATTACAGTATATAGAATAGTCACTGGACCCTGAGATGTCAATAGTCTAATCTAGGTAACGAATTACTTAGATAATATCTCATTCTGCATTCCTTTGCTCAATATCTGCTTCTAAACCAAATATATGACACATTTATGAAATTTCTCAAATACATGAAAAAGTGTTCTAATTTTGTGCTATTTATACTCCTACACCCAAATAGTGACCTATATGAATGGTCTCTTAAAATTCTCAAGAACACTCCACTGTTGATATGCCTCAATTTCCTAATCTCATGACTCGATTTCTTGATGTAGTTTCTGATTTCTCCCAAGTGGCTTAGCTGAAGTAAACCAGTCCTCATGTAAATTGACAAAAATAACAACAAACATAACAAAAAACCAACTGTGATCATTACTTCTAATATTTTCCGAGCAATGTGACACTTTGAACATCTTGAAATTGTTCCCTTGATTTCATGGTCACTATAGAACTCTACTTCTATCCCTTATTCTCTATTTACTGCTTGTTTTCTTTGTTCTTTTAACTTTGAAAATGGTTTAAATTGTGCTACATGCCTCATTTTTAATCCTGCTGATCATCATTTATTTTCTTTTTTGGAGGTTTCATATCTAATGACTGTAATTACACACTCCAGTCATGATTTATAAATTTACCTAACTTCTCTGGATCAAACCCATATAAAAATTTTTTATTCCCCCCCCCCCCAAGTGGAAGGTATGATCATTTTCTCAAACTCTTATTGACTAAATATCAAACATAGCAAGATTTTTTTCAGACTTGGTCCCCCCCACCAAATACATTTATTTAGACTTGGTTGTCTCCCAAAGAGATTTATTTTCTTCTGATAGAGCAAGCATTTCCCAACTTCTCGTGCTTACGTCCTGGTAATCCTTCCTGATTCTTCTTTTTCAATCAACTTAATTATTACATTGTGCCTCCACTTCATGTTACTTTTATTCTTCTCCTTTCCATTCACACTGATGTTAACATCTTCTAGTTTAAGCTATGAAGACTCATACATATGTGCCTTTTGTATTATCTCTTCAGCTGTTCTTGCCTCCTTAAATACATGTTACACGAGACTGTCAGAATAGCTGGTAGCTCAATTGGTTAGAGCTTTCTGGTTCAATTCCTGATCAGGACACATACAAGAATCAACCAATGAATGCATTAGTAAGTGGAACAACAAGTTAATGTTTCTCTCTCTATAAAATTAATAAAGAAATTAAAAAATTAATACAGAGAAAAACAAAAGAAAAAAAATTTAAAGCCTTTCTAAAGTAAGCTATAGTTTTGCACAAGTCACTTTGTGCTAAATTTCCTGTTTCCACCATTCTTATTTTGCAAAATGAGACCTCATGTATTCATTTTTCCAAATTTGTTTCTTTTTAATTTCATTTATTTCTACTAAAATATGCAAATCTGGATCCAAGAAAGCTGTTGTAATACTATTGATATTTTAAAACTTAAAAAGTATATTATCTAATCTAATAAAAAAGTAATATGCTAATTATGTCATTCTGCTACATCCCAAGCCATGCCCACCAGCCAACCAGAGTGGCTATATGCAAATTAACCTAACCAAGATGGCGGCCGGCAGTCACAGACCTAGAGCAAACAAAAGCCTTCGTTGCCCTGGCAATGAAGGAAGCTGCTTGCCTAGGCCAGACTGACCTATTTTATTAACTACATTCTAGACTCTAAGTCATAAAAAATTTAAAAGACATAAATGCATATTAGGCTTTTATATAGATAGATAATTATTTGAAGCTTTGTTTTAAAAGCTCTTCGGAAAAAATCAAGCAAACAAAAAATGGCAGAATATGTTTTGTAAGGACTTTACTTGAATCTCTGGCTAATTGAGGCTAAAATTGTAACATGGTTTTTTTGTTTGTTTTTATTTTAGCTGTGCCTACCAATAATTCTCTCTTCAGACTGTCAGTTTATATTTAAATTGTGGTTAAAGCGAATGTGGTGTTCTGAATCTATGCATTAGATAAAAGTTAAGCCCTTTCAAAATAAATTAGATAATTTCAACATCAATGTGTTTCTAAGATGAAGGTTAAACTTCTAGTTTTACACTATCAAGAAACACTTAAATACTATGTCTCTAATCAGCACATTATACTATAATTCTATGTTTGGAGTGGGCTTTAGAGATAACTGTATCAACTCTCTCACTTTACTTGGAAGCAGTATTTGCAGAGATTAAAATGCAGCTTGCCCAATGCCTCACAACATTTATGGTAAAGATAAGGGGCTAATCAGGTGTCCTGGCTCCTAGTTGAATTTTCTTTCTGTCTTAATCTTTTATGGGGTGGACAGCAAGAATCACTTCTATATTTTACTGTAGTAAAATTGTAGTCTCTGGGAGTTTCTTGCACCATAGTGAAGCTGAGGACAGAGCTAATAGTTAAAGCTCAATACATAAGCCATGATTATCATACTTATAATAAAACACCTTGAATAAATGTTTTACTAAGTTTTTGAGTTTTTTTCTGGAGGTGTTAAGAAGGGAATAAAGTGATTTGGCTGAATAGTTAGAAATTTCCTGCTATGAATTTCATTTCCATTTATGTTCCCTATTAAAGAATGTACTTTATATAAACTAGCTATCTAAGTGAATGAGCTTGTCTGAGCAATGGAAACTGAACACACAGAGGAAGAAATTTTATCTTGTATTTATAAAAAGAAAATATAAGTGAAAAGATAAGGCAGTCATTTTCTTTTTTATGTCCTGTGTGGTATCATACAAAAGGAGATAAAAGTTATGTTTTTATAGCACAGAGAGGGGAGTCTCAATTAATGTCACATGGCTTATTTATGACAGTTGGGCATATTTTAAAAATGAAAGAGTATATGGCTGAGTTTATACTAGACTAGTAGAAATGCATATTTAGGGTAAATGGTATCAATTATGGATTAAAATGAATTTGTGAACCTATATAAATAAATTTAAAAAGTACACTTTGGATCCCTTAGTTTAATATAATGGAATTTTCTAAGACCCATAATTTAGAACAGAATGATTGAGAAATCTGGAGAGCTTATAATTCAAAAGCAAAGAAAGGTTTGGGAAATTAAGACTCTGATAAGATGTTAATCAACACTAATATGAGAAAAATTTAGTGCAAAAAAAGAATAACATTCTAGATAAATCTAACTTTAGATATAAAAATGTAAAAATATTTTAATATTAATAAATCATTTCTAGCAGTGTATTTAAAGAAAAATATCAAAAATATTTTCCCCTGGAATACAAATATTAGAAAACAATAGAACATTAGAAGAACATACACATATCAACATAACTAGAAAGTAACCTAGTTAATTATACTACACAATTAAAGAAGAATCTTTAGAGATGCTAAAAAAGACAGAAAAGCAATGAAGCTAATAGATTCATTTAGCAAGATTTCAGGATACAGAAAATAAAAGGAAGAAAATAAATTAATTTAAAATAGCATTTATTTTTTTAAATAAATCTTTATTGTTCATTTTATTACAGTTGTTTCTCTTCCCCCCCCCCATATCTTCCCTCCTCCCAGTTCCCACCCCATCCACTGCCTTATCCCCCCTACTGTCCTCATCCATAGGTGTATAATTTTTGTCCAGTCTCTTCCCACACCCCCAAGCCCCTATATCCCTGTGAATTGTCATTCCACTACCTTTCTATGCCCCTGATTCTATTCTATTCACCAGTTTATTCTGTTCATCAGACTTTTTTTTATTCACTTGATTTTTAGGTTCACTTATTGATAGATATGTATTTGCTGTTCATAATTTTATCTTAACTTTTTTTTCTTCTTCCTCTTCTCAAAGAATACCCTTCAGCATTTCATAGAACACTGGTTGGGTGGTGATGAACTCCTTTAGCTTTTTCTTGTCTGTGAAGCTCTTTGTCTGACCTTCAATTCTGAATGATAGCCTTGCTAGGTAAAGTAAACTTGATTGTAGGTTCTTGCTATTCATCACTTTGAATATTTCTTGCCACTCCCTTCTGGCCTGCAGTGTTTCTGTTGAGAAATCAGCTGACAGTCATATGGGTGCCCCCTTGTAGGTAACTGACTGCTTTTGTCTTGCTGCTTTTAAGATTTTCTCCTTGTCTTTTTCCATTGGCATTTTAATTATGATGTGTCTTGGTGTGGTCCTCTTCGAATTCCTTTTGTTTGGGATCCTCTGCGCTTCCTGGACTTGCAAGTCCATTTCTTTCACCAGGTAAGGGAAGTTTTCTGTCATTATTTCTTCAAATAAGTTTTCTATATCTTGCTTTCTCTCTTCTTCTGACACCCTTATAATTCTGATGTTGGCACCCTTGAAGTTGTCCCAGAGACTCCTTACACTATCTTCATATATTTGAATTCTCTTTTCTTTTGGCTTTTCTGGTTGGGTGGGTTTTGCTTCTTCATATTTCTTGTCTTTGACTTGATTCTTGCGATCCTCTCGTCTGCTGTTGGATCTTTGTATATTCTTCTTTATTTCAGTCAGTGTATGCTTAATTTCTTGCTGGTCCTTTTTCATATGCTTGAGGGTCTCACTAAATTTATCGGCAGACTTTAGAATATTCTTGAAAAGCCTTATAACCGTGGTTTTGAATTCTATATCTAGTCGTTTGCTTTCCTCCATTTCTGTCATCTGTGACCTGTTTCTTGGTCTCTGCATTTTGGCTGTTTCCCCCTTCATTGAAAGAGTGACTTTGATCAGCTGTGTCTATGGTGGGAGAACTTCTATGCTGGAGACACCCTTATGGGGCAAGACTTGCTTCCGTGGGGCTTTGGTGCCCATTAAGTCTGCCTCCTGAGTATGTCCCTTATCCAAGTACACTGGCTCTTATATCTCCAGGGAGGTGCTGTCTTAGCTTCTGCCTGGGGCTTCCCAGCCTTTTATATGCAAAAGCCCCTGCGAACCCTCTCCGCCAGCCCCTTCACGTGTGCCTCTGTACCTCTGCACTTTATTTCTTCACCTCCTCTGAGTCTCAGTCTCCTTCTAGTTGTAGAATTTCCACTCAGCCAGCCTTCCTGTGGGTGTGGATGTTGTTTGTTTTTTCTTTTTGTTGTTGTTTTATAATTGTTGTGGCTAGCAGCAATTCCGGTATTCACATATGCTGCCATCTTGGTTTCTCCCAATGCCTCTTGGACATCCTGTCCTGCAAGCAAAACTCCACCCTAAAATAGCATTTAAATGAACTACTTAGGAATAAACTTAAGAAAGACAGAAAATCTACACTAAAAATATATCGTTAAAGAAATTAAAAATCTAGATAAATAGAAACACATCCAGTACTAATAAACAGTGACATGGAAAATGTACATTTTGACGTGACAATACTACTCAAATTGATTCAGCAATTATACACAATTCTTGTCAAAATTTTGCTGGCTTCTCTGAAGAAGTTGACAAACTGATTTCAAAATTCAAATGAAAACATAAGGGACCCAGACAGTTATATCAATAAGGAAAATAAACAGAGTTGGAAGACTCACACTTTCTTTATTTCAAAACAGAAGAAGAAAAAAAATATATATATCATAATAATTAATACTGTATGATACTAATATAAGGATACACATATAAATTAATGAAATAGAATTGAGAGGCCCAAAATAAATCTTTACTTGACCTTTGACAAATGTGCTCCAAGAACCCATTGGGAGAATAATCTTCTCAACAAAGGATGCTGGGACAACTGGATATCCACATGAAAAAAAAAATGACTTTGCATCTTTAACTTACACCATGTATAAAAATTAACTCAAAAAGAAAAACATCGCCCTGCCTGGTGTGGCTCTATAGTTGAATGTCATCCTATGCACCTGAGGTCCAGAGTTCAATTTCTTGTCAGGACACATGCCCAGATCGCAGGCTCAACCCCTCTTAAGGGGGAGCCGACTGATGCTATGCTCTCATATAGATGTTTCTCTCACTCTCTAAAAATCAATTAAAAAAAATAAACATATCATTGCTGGGAGGATTGAACATGTTCATGAGACTCCATTGGGAGAGGACATCTGAGTGTTTGTGTGTTTGCTTCTCTGTATATCACTTCATACAACTTGTCCCTTACCTGATTTTAGTCTGTATCCTTTCATTGGAATAAACCATAACCATGAATGCAACAGCTTTTTTTTGCATTGCCCGGGGCCTTTTAGTGAAGTCAAGTGCAAAATGGCAGCACAATCATTAAACCAACCTTCCAATAAAGAAATAGGAGAAACAAACTTTATATTGATATTGTTTTCGAATTGAAGATTAAAAGCCCATCCAAGTTGGTCATCCTTTCGGAAATGGTGTTTTAATCAAGCCCAGTGATATTTCCCTTCCTACTTGAGTACAACTGTAAACAGATTTCCACATCCAGCAAAAGGCCTGATTCCATGAACCCACCCACACAGTTCTGTAAACATTCAGATTCTACATGTGGTATCACTCAGTTATTCAATGGGAGCCTGTGCTTTTACCGTATCCCTGTCACTCTGCAGACCTCTCCAGTTCAATGCAATACATTGTCCTGTATTAGACAAACAACAACCTCTTCTGATTGGAACTGAAAAAACACCGCAGATGAAATAATTTACTAAAATACAAATTCTGGGGCTTGAAACTTCCTTTCACAATACTCGGTGGGGTACGTCAGCAACTGGCCGCATGCTGCACTGCTTAGGATAGTCACCCGTATTTCTATTTTGGAGGTAAGTTTGAACTGGGAATAGCTGCAAGGCAGGAAAAAGAAGCACACACAGACATAAACCAATCCTATCATTTTCCTTAGTCAGTCTTCCTAGAAGAAGAAACTTTCCTGGTGTGGGACTACAAATTCTAAAAAAAAAAAAAGTCTGTGCCCCTTGTGAGAGATAAAAACTTGTAAGGATATAAAAGCTTATTTCTAATCGTGCAGTATTTTAATCAAATATCATTCCAAACTGGAACACCTGTGGCTCTATTATGTATTGCTCTTGGTAGTCACTTTTCATGGTATATTTTGGCAAAGAAAACCTCTGCTACTGATAACTTACTTCTCATGACTTTCAAGGCAATTTCCCTAGCTAATCAGGATGTCATTTGAGTTGCAGAGTTCAAGTCTGACATTTAGAGATCCCAAAAGATAAGATCTGAATAGTTTTTATCAAATGTTTCTTGGACCTGAAGTTCTAGCACTAGAGACCCAAGAAATATATTTTTTTCTTGGTAGGAATAAGTAAAGATGGTATTATAAGAATGCTGCAGTTATATCACTGTTTTGTACTTTCATGCCTGAGAAAATCTTTTTTACTTGTGCATCAGAGAAAGGTTATATCTGATATAGTTTAAAGATGTTTGAAAGGTTAACTTTGTTTTGAAACAAAGTAATAAATATTTCATCCCGCAGAGTTTTATTCAAGGGTGACTGGAATCACTTACATCTCCATGATGTAAGATAAAAATGATATGTGGAAGCATCCTATTACCCACCAACAGCTTCAGAGCTGTAGAGCAGCAATTTCTGATTTGACTGATTTGTGTCTGGCTTGATGCTACTTGAAAATAAAGGCTCAGCTTCTGCCTGCACATGCCTATTGCCTGTTAGAACTATCAATCAGCTCTTTGCCAGTAGAAGTTCAGGAAGTCACTGAATTTATAATGTTGACTTCAACACAAAGGTACCAAAAAGGGTGGCTGCAGATAAAACTGAGATAGCTGTTATATAGCGTAAAAGTACTAAATACTTTTGAAAGATTCTACATATGGTATCATTCAGTTATTAGATGCTTTATCTTTTCCTGTCACGATGATAAATTTTCCTTAGTCCTGTGTAAAACACTATATCTTATATTAGACAAATGAAGAAATCTGCTCAGTATTTCTGCAAGAGGTCACTAGCCAGCTGTATCCCATTGCTTGAAAACACATATTTAAAAAGAGAATTAGTTTCACTGAAAATCAAACACTGGTCTTCACTTTATGCCATGTGTTATTCTTGATAAAATATCTCGTATGAAAATATTTTTACGACCAACTCTGATGGTGTAGCTATAAACGAACATTCTCACATCTTTCCTTTATTCAAGCAGTTTTACTTCTATCACTCCTGGTTGAAAACTGATCGTCATCACTAAAACCCTTTGAAGATGTTCAATAACAATTTTGCAAAACATTGTGACAAAATTAGACATATTTCAGTTTGACTTTATGAGTACCATGTGCCTTTTTTTTGGACATTAAGAGCCTTAATATAGCATCTATATTATATGTATACCTCAGGGTGATTGCTTGGTCTGGCTGAAACAGCCTAGAGAAACATGTAGAAGTATTTAAGGGTCTAAACTATTAGCAGGAAGCTTTCAAAAAAGAGTTGAGGTAGCTTCATTACTTTAGTTTGTGACAACAGGATTTTAAAAAGAGGTCAGGCTAAGGTTAAAAGAATTAGAAAAATATAGTTATAATCTTAGGGGAGAATTTATGTATATGAAAATACTTTTCCCTTGATTTGATTCTGATACAGATCACTGTTTTCAATTTTATTTCATATATTGCATTTCCATTTTCTGTTAAAAAAACATTATTCTAAACATACTAGTATATATTGCCACTGATAAACTAGCACTGAGCAGCTGTACTTAAATAGTAGTCAACCTCTGATTCTGTTCCTTTTGTGCCTCATACCCAGGGACATAGCCCAGTTGCCCTGGGAAATTCAGATGGCAGCAGGAAAGCACTATTACCTGCTGATGGTTCCAGAAGGAGAATTACTAATTCTTTCTGCCATCCTGAAAGTGAAACCAACACAAATCTTGGCCCAAACAGCATTGATTCTGACTTCTCTTTCTCTTCCCTCAGGTCATTTACCATTCACATGCTTATCCATGTCAAACTAAGTCATCAAAGGGACATTGGGTCACTACTGGAGCAATATAGAGAAAGCTAAGCAAATCAAAATTTCACTGACATATAAGGAGTGTCACCTTTTATATTTTATAACAGTGCATGAGAAACTTTACCAAAGAAATATCATCTGCCGCAGTTACTAGGTCAGTTGTGTCTCCTGGTGATGTCTATTTCAAGGCAACTGTAAACACTTCTGTTTAGGTTTTGTTGGCTCCTAATGTCTTTGACCATTATTAAAAGATAAAATGAGTATCAAAGGAAACTGACTATCTCTCTATTTCAGCAATTAAAAAATATTTTTTATTGATTTCAGAAAGAAAGGGAGAGGGAAGAAAGATAGAAACATCAATGATGAGAGAGAATCATAGATTAGCTGCTTCCTGCATGCTCTCTACTGGGGATCAAGCCCACAACCTGGGCATTAGCCCCTGATGAAAATCAAACCCAGAACCTTTCAGTCCTCAGGTTGATCCTCTATCCACTGAGCAAAACTGGCTAGGAATATTTCAGGAATTTTTAAATGGTATGCCACAATAATTTATAAAACATGCAGTACCTGACTATTTACTCAGAGGCCCTGAGCTTTTCCCCGCCTTAGATTGTCAAACAAAAAAATGATAACAACCAACACAGCAATAGCTGTCTGATGTGAATGAGATTGCAGAATTTTAGTAATTGGATTATGTGTGCCATGAGATGGAAAAGGTTGAAAATTGCTGCTCTATTTGAAAATAGTTACTTTCAAGTTTAAGTTCAATAATATTACATTTTCATCAGATGGAAGTTTAATATTTGTTCTCAAATGTTTGCATGGTGGCCTCATACTTTCCTTGCATGAAGCTATTAAATTTTTCATAAGAGAACCCAAGTCTAAGATAATTCATGTTTTTTTTTCCAGAGAAGTTCATTTTGTATTATATGAAGAACATAAAAGGGACACATATATGCTAAATTGATTTACTCTGAGCAAATATAATTTGTATTCTATACCAGCTGAATCATGGAATTATGGGTATTTAATTCTATCTTCATTGACTAAGCCACTTACAAGAAATCTTAACTTCTTTCCACTTCAATATGATTAAAGAAAAGTAGTCATAAAATTTCCTGCTGAATCACTAGTTCTGATGAGGTGTAAGCAGCATCTTTAAATAGGAGACACAGCTTGCACATAATATAATGGATGACACGTGTCTTGATAATCGGGGTGCCTTATATATTTTGCCATACAATTTCTAGACTTAAAAAAATTCACAAAAAATATGAAACCATTTTAGCCTTTGACCATCATATCAGCAGAAACTGCTGTACTATAATTCAGTAAGGCTCAGAAGAGCATTTTCCAGCATGTTTTCTGCAAAACACATACCTAGAGGAAAGCATCCTACGCTCAGATAAATTTGAGTGATGCAGAATGAGCAGTTAAACAGATGTTTTAGTGCTGTACTTTCTGGAGACATTAACAAAGAACAAGCATGGAAATGCACCGGTAGGGCGTGTAGAGCATGTAACACTCCCAGAACTCAGTCACGATACTTCTACTGCTCTTCCCAATGCACAGCATTTTGTGTAAACCTGTGTCCTCCCCTCACTCTAGCAATCCTTTGTGTATTTTAATTTAAATGTACATCATTTGTAGGGATAATTATTAGCAATGTACATTCATTGTTATACTTGGAAATGAATCAATTGTAACTCAAATTGGTGTGTCAACTACTATTTGTCTGCAGTAGGGACAAAAAAAAAGGAAAAAAAGAAAGCACAAATTGTCATAAGCCATTTACCACTGGCCTCACAGGAACACGACTGTGACAGTTCAATTTTCTTATTCGGATAGAGACTTCCTAATGACCTTGATTTGATTTCTACTACGCTTAGATTACAAAAATTTCAAAATATCACAGAAAAATATTAACAAAACATATAAACTGTGTAGCTCTCGTTATAAGCAGCTGTTGAGATATCAGTTCTGTTTTTAACAGAACAAAGTTATGTCATACATTTCCTGTGTTGTGGAGGAAAATTAATGTCAAATTAAATATCTTTAATTATCCATAAGACTATCAGATAGCTGTATAATTTGAAATTTATTTTCTATCAATATGTCTAAACACCCCTTAATTTGTTCATACCAAACAAAAATAGTCAACAATTTTCTTTTGATGCTTCACAACAAAAACTTTGAAGAAAATACACATATGATCAATTATAGCATCAATTTTGGTAAATATTAATTTTAGAGAACAATGCCTCTTTCTGGGGGCATAATGACCCATCTACAAAGGGTTTGTTTTTAAATCATTGGGTATAATTTAAAGTGATTGCTTGATTCCATAACTTACACAATTGAAGAAACAGTGGAGAAAGATAGTCTATGGGTAGCTTTGGAAATACCTTTCTTAATATTTTAAAAAATGCTTTTCCTGAAGAACTCTGAAAATAGGCACAGGTCAGACTGGAATTCTGGAACTAAAAAGCCCTTTTTATAAAACTCCACAATTATGGGCAGCTGGTTCTATCCGACTCCTGTGAAGTGGAGTGCTCTGGTTCAAGAGTTTTCTTGTCATGCAATCAAAGGACGGAAACATTAAGATTGCAGATGGAGAGTGGTGACACACTATAATTTCATACAGATCATAAGACGGTTTGGTGACATAAGAATTACTAGACCATGAGGCCTGGGGTCCATGAAATGGATTAAAGCTTTATTGCTCTTTGGAGTTCTGACAATGACAAATGCTCTCTCTGATGTTGGGATTATCTTGTCTAAACTTTTGTTTCCTTAGTTTCAGGTTTCACTTTTTCCTTAACCATCTTCTAAGATCGCAAATAACTTCCGTTTTTGCATTGCTATTGGACGACATTTAGAAACACCATTTTGTTTTATGCCTTTGTCTTTAGCATCACATACATAATGCATAGGTAGCTTTTAAATTTCCAATATCCTGATAAAGATTTAAATGATAGACTTAATGGTATGGTCACATGACCTAACTTCCAATTCCTACTGAAAAATGAAAAAAAGAAACAGAATGAAAGACAAGAGAGAATCCCACAAGAAATATACTGGCACAAAATAGTGTATTAGTATTAATACATCTATCAGTTGCCGGTGCCAATTAATTAACATATTTTGACAGCAAACTTTTAAAAAATGTCAAATTCACGTGATATATGTCTTTTCTCTCATGACACTTCATATGCGCACACACACAATTTCACAAGTAAGGTTTCTGGTTTAAGTTGGAAATAAGAATTTAAGTAAAATTTGATAAGCTGTTGCAAATTTATTATTTTTTCTTTATTGAAATGAAAGAGGTAAATGAAAGGAAAAAACAATATTTTTTCTTTTGACTCTGAACCTGATGGCACTTTTCTCTTTCCTGTCATTTAGTCTTTGTCATTATCATGTGTGTGAAAGCAAGACTTCTGGCGAAGTTAAGTGAACGAATCTTTAATTAATGTGAAAGGAGTTATGTAGTTCACCAGCTCAGCAAAATTTGAAGGCATTAACATTCAGTGTTTCTCTAGTACCTGATAAAATGTGTGTGAAAGTCTTGCAAATAGAAACACATTATGATTTTACTTATTGCTAAAAATGTCCAGTAAAACAGATTGGGGATTTGGTTGTAAAAGCATTACTTCCCAATAGAGTTTCAGACTGCACCTGAATGTATTATAGTAGCATTTGCTTTTTAAAAATTTAAGTAATTGAATAATGTAAACATACTATAGTTAAATCGACTCACCTATTAGTATTTATGTCCTATATAAAAGAAAAATAAGAATAACTTAATCTATGTACCAAAAATAAGTTATATAATTGGCATAGCAAAGTGATAGAAACTTTGCTTTAGGGAAGGGAGAGAGAGAGAGAGAGAGAGAGAGAGAGAGAGAGAGAGAGAGAGAGAGAGAGAGAAGTAAAATAAATTTTTTCTTCAGATATAATGTAGATTTTTGAAATTTTAAGGCAGGAATTTTTTTTTGTGATTTTAGATACATCATGAGGGGATATTTTTAAGAACATGTAACAACTACTTTGAACTTAATTCCATTTCTTTCTCTTAGTTTAAAGTCACACAACTAGTATAGTGTTTGGTATATGAGAGTTTAATAACTGTTGAAATAATAGAATAGTTTATTATAAATTGAAATTCTATTGTGTGCTGAGCATGGTTTAATATCTTAGGGTGCCATTGAACAGTAACAGAAATAATATACCATCACCAATAAATTTATAAAGTATTTCAATTTTCTGAGGGACTAAAGTAGTGAATTTAGAATGAAGCAGAACTGCTTTTACGTCTTAGTTGTCACTCTTTAGTGTCATTTAAGCAAACTCTGATCTTTTGCAAAGCTCAGTTTCTACATATATAAAATGAAAAAAATAATATCTACATCCATGCCATGGCAAAGGATTAAAATAAATTACTTTGGAATACTGTCCCACGCAAAACAGTCAATAAAATATTAGTCCCTCTCTCTTTTATCAAAAGACTTTAAAATACAAAATGATAAAAGATTAATTCTGTAAAATTTGAGAACTTCAATATTAGCAATTACTTTGATTCAAAAAGTTCCTACATGTTGTAATATTAGAAAAACGTGATATCCAGAATTTTAAAATGAAAATTGAAAATGTCTTTCACACTTCCACCTCCATTGGTTTCTTTTCTAAAGATTGATGGCTTTGGGGGGCAAGCTTCCAGAATTAGGTTTGGTATCCCACAAATTTTTAGTCAAAAGGCATCTCCCACATTTCAAAACACCACCTGAAATATAATTTTCATAGTAAAAAATAAGCTGAGAAACATGAAATGTATAACAAGACTATGTATATTAGAGACACCCTTGAGCAGGGTGGGGTAAGTGTAGGGTTAGAGCTGTGAGTACATGAAATACAGACTTTATTCTTGTATTATTAATTATTGTACTATTTTCCATACAAACAACTTGAAACCTACTTTTGCGCCACCCTGTATATTGCTGCATTTTTATGGAATTTCTTTTTAAAAAAAGGAAAACAGAGATAGAAAAGAGATCAGAATTTACCTAGGACTGGAATTGAAAAACTGCAAAGCGCTACAAGGGAACTTTCTGAGGTAAGGAAACTGGATAGTGGTGATGGTACTGCAATTGTAAAAAATTACTAAAAGTTATCAAAACTGTTCAATAAAAATAGGCAAATTTATGATATGTCAATTGTATCTTAACAATAAGATCTAAAAACTAGTAATAGTATAGAATATGTTTGCATTTGAGGAATATCAATATCTTCACATCATTGATTTAAACGTGCCAAATTTTATCTATACCCTACTTAAGAAGCCACACCCTTAAAAACAAAAGTCTATCGTTATTGTCTCTGTATCATCCTCTCAAACTCTTGTACCAACAAGTGCATTCCTCTATCAGATTGAAGAGACACTGTGTTCATTTCTGTATCCTTAGTGAATCACACACAATATCAGGCATCCATAGATACTTAATAATATTTTTGTTGAACATCTGAATTATGAAGAGTAAATATAAGCATTAGAAATAATAAATCAATATTTCTGATTCACTAATCAATATGTTTTCACCAAGCCTATCTAAATTTATTCATCTCTATAATTTGGAGTTATTTGGAGGCATAGTTGAAAACTTCATTAAGGAATAAATGAGACAAGCGTCTATTCACTCATGAAGAAACAAAAATGACTAAAGTCTTTAGTATTATATTAACTAAGATTTTTTCATTGCTCAGCTGTTTTTCAATAGGGTTTATCTTTGTATCAACAACAAATGGGAGGTCTTTTATAAATTATAAAGTCAAAATCAGCAACAATATATCATGCAATTGCTTCAATAATTTTATATCTTTCATGTTTCCCAGTGTTTATGAGTTTCAATTACATATTACTTCTTATTTAGTGATACTGTACCCATTTAAAAGCGATTAAGATAGATTTTGATTAAATACTTATACACTTATGACTATATCATAATGAACATCTCTAAGGTAGGATGGATTAGTAGAATTTCCATCGAAATCTATTAACATTTGGTTTGTTAACTTATGAGGCATGTGGACATATTATATAGATTCATTTAAAATATCTTTCAGGAATATATAACAGAGCTGAATCTTAATCATCTTATTTATAACCAGGGGCCCGGTGCACAAAAATTTGTGCACTCGGGAGGTCCCTCAGCCCAGCCTGTGCCCTCTCACAGTCTGGGACCCCTCGGGGGATGTCCACCTGCTGGCATGCCTGGCCAGCCTGGGTGAGGGGCTGATGTCTGTTTGCAGGCTGGCCAAGCCCTCCAGTGTGGACCCTCACCCCATTGGGGTGTGGTCAGCCTGGGTGTGGGGCTGAGGGCCGTTTTCAGGCTGCCCACAGCTCCCATTGACCCAACATCCCAGCAAGGCTGGCTGGAAGCATGTTTCTGGGGTTTATTTATCTTCTATAATTGATACACTGTTGCTTTAAGCCAAGGCCTGGGCAGGTAACAAAGCCTCCTGTTGGCTTCAGTTCCATGGCTTCTATAATTGAAACAATGTTGCCTTAGTAGAGACCCAGCTGGCCTAGGCAGGCAGTTTCCTCCATCCCTGGTGCAATGGAAGCCTCCTGTTTGGTTCAGCTCTGTGGCTTCTATAATTGCAACTATGTTACATGGAGCAGAGGGAGGCCCAGCCAGCCTAGGCAGATAGTTTACTCCTGGTGCAATGGAAGCCTCCTGTTTACTCTAGCTCCGTGACTGCTGGCCTCCATCTTGGCTGGGTTAATTTGCATACAGCCACTCTGATTGGCTGGTGGGCTTGGCTTAGGCATCCTGGAGAAACGGTCAATTTCATTATTACTGTTTTATTAGATTAGATAAAACTAGAGGCCCCATGCACGAAATTCATGCAAGGGGCTTGGCCCTCACAGCCATGATGGCTTGCCTCAGCCCTTGAAGCTGGAGTGGGCCCTTGTAGCCCCAGCTTCATCCAGAAGGTCATCTGGAATGTCCTTCAGTTGTCCAGTCTAATTAGCATATTACCCTTTTATTATTAAGATATACGGAAAGGTAACACATATACTTTAGGAGATCTAAATTATACTCAAAGCATAAAATTGAATGGAAAAATGAATCGCATTTAGAAATTGCAGACAATATTTATACTATTGAAAACATGCAATTTGATATAAGCCTTACCTAGCAGTTTTTTGATTCCAAGTAAATATTAATAGACATAAAGAAGAAAGGAAGGAAAGAAAGAAGAGGCTTTTAAAAATAAAGAAGAGAGGGAAAAAAGTTAAAATATACACTCTTTCATGTGTTCTTTAGGAAGGAAAGAGTGGGATTCCCCATAAAGCTGTATGTTGCTAACTTCATGATAAAAACATGCTGTTAGCTGTGTCATTAAATGATGCAAAGGTGCCCTGAAGGCAAATGTTGGGGCTGAAACAGATGTCCTCAATCATGAGAGTTCATACAAAAACAACATGCTCCATATGGTTTAGACAAAAGACGCACAGCTCAACTGGCCCAACAAGCAGAGGAGAGCACAGCCCACAGTGGAAAAGAGGAAACAGCTCTTGGTGGAGAAGAGGAAACAGCCTAAGGTCAGCACCATGTTGATAACAGTGTTGGTAATATAATAGCTGATAAGAACATACCAACTAACATGCTCACCTGAATATACAGAACCGAGCTTTTATTTTTAAGTAGTATTGTATATTCATGTAAGGCTCAACTGCTATACACATGTAAAACTAAAATTTAGAGGCTTTATAAAACTTCATCTTTTGATATATATATATATATATATATATATGCCAATATCTTTACTAAGGGTAGACTATATTATTCAAGTTTATTTTAGAACTAAAGAAATTGCATCCAGCATCTTAGGAAATTGTCCTCTCCTACACATGTGTTCAAGGCGGTGTGTTCTAGCTCTGTTACAAGATCCACCAGATATCTGCATGTAGCATTGTAAGCAAATGCTTCCTGAAATAAGCAGTTACTGTTAAGAAACCAATGAAAGTGCTTCTTGCCCACAGTATAACAAGGACATTTCCACCACGAGTAAACAAACACAATCACAAAGTACATGAGGCTAAAAGCCTGCGCAAGGCCATAGTTTCATCTTTAACAACCACATTGAATCCAATAGCTGGCCAACTTTTTCCATGCACTTACTGTGTAGGATTAAATAGTTCCTTTAATCAAAATACAAATTTGCTGAATGAATCAGATTGTCTCACAGCCATATATATATATATATATATATATATATATATATATATATATATATATATATATATTGTTAAAAGACTTTGGAACCTTTTTTAATCATTTCAGACTAAATTTAATAACTTATGTACCCTACATAGCAGGAAGCTATGCTCATGGAGTAGCCATTTACCACAGATTGGCTACTGTAAACTAGGAATATAGGACCTTATAATTTAAAACCAAAAAGTGGATATTAAGTTTTATATTATTTATGTTGAGATTAAAAAATAGCTTTCATAGAAAATCAAAGTATTCTATTTCACTGAAGGAAACTTTCTACCTTATATAACTTTCTTATAACATACTTCAAATATCAAAACAAAAATGACTTTATTAACAATAAGAAATAAGAGAAGGCTTGTTCTGTGTCTTAAAAATAATCATTGATCACTTTCATTAAAATATTATTATCAGGATTGACCAAGCTTCTAATAATGGTTCCAAATGGCTTCTGAAAATTTACTTTTTGAGTCAATTTTCTTTGAAGTTCATCTTATATAATAAAAGAGTAATATTGAAATTGACCATTTCTATGGGATGCCTAAGCCACACCCACCAGCCAATCAGAGCAGCTGTATGTAAATTAAACCTGTCAATATGGAGGCCGGCAGTCACGGAGCTGGAGTAAACAGGTGGCTTCCATTGCTCCAGGAGTAAATTGTCTGCGTAGGCCGGCTGGGCCTCTCTCTGCTCACAGCAACATAGTTGCAATTACAGAAGCCACAGAGTTGAACCAAACAGGAGGCTTCCATTGCACCAGCCATGGAGGAAACTGCCTGCCTAGGCCAGCTGGGCCTCTCTCTGCTCATGGAAACATTCTTTCAATTATAGAAGCCATGGAGCTGAAGCCAACAGGAGGCTTTGTTACCTGCCTAGGCCTCAGCTTAAAGCAACAGTTTCAATTATAGAAGATACATAAACCCAGAAACCTGCTTCCATCCAGCCTTGCTGAGATGTTGGGTCAATGGGAGTTGTGGGCAGCCTGAAAGCCTGAAAATGGCCTTTAGCCCCATGCCCAGGCTGCCCAGGCACCCCAGTAGGGACCCAAACCCTGAAGGAACTCTGGGAAGCCTGAAAACGGTCCTCAACCCCTCACCCAGGTTGGCCACACCCTAATGGGGTGAGGGTCCACACTGGGGGGCTTGGCCAGCCTGCAAATAGCCATCAGCCCCTCATAGGCTGGCTGGAATCAGGTTCTGGGGTTTATTTATCTTCTATAAATGATACACTGTTGCTTTAAGCCAGGCCTAGGCAGGTAAAGAGCCTCCTGTTGGCTTCAGCTCCGTAGCTTCTATAATTGAAAGAATGTTGCCTTAGTGGAGGCCCAGACGGCCTCGGCTGGCAGTTTCCTTCATCGCTGGTGCAATGGAAACCTCCTGTTTGGTTCAGGCTGGCCAGGCATGCCAGCAGGTGGACATCTCCTGAGGGATCCCAGACAGTGAGAGGGCACAGGCCAGGATGAGGGACACCCTGAGTGCACAAATTTTTGTGCATTGGGCCCCTAGTTTTTGATAAACATAAATCCTACAACCAGGCTTTTAACTGGACCAACATAGTAAGTAAATAGGGAAAGGAAAAGTACTACTTGAGTATGTAAACTAGAAAAAAGAGCTAAAACAAACAAAAAAAATCAACAAAATAAAATGACTAGAACTAGCAGGAAAGAAATAATAAAGATAGGAGCAAATACTAATGAAAATAAAAAGAGAAAAATAAGAAAGAAAACCAAAAAATGCAAAAAATGGTTCTTACAAAAATCATAAAGCTGTAAAATTTTTAGAAAATAAAAATTGAAAATAATGAATACATAAATTTTTACTGTTAGTAATGAAATCAGTGACATTACTCCAAAGCACATTCTCATTTGAAAGACAACAAGGGAATACTACAAACTACTTTATACCCATAAATTTGACAACCATCAAAATGGATAAATTTCTCAAAGGCTACAAATGACCAAAACTTAACAAAAATGAAATAAACTGAGTAATCACACACAACATAAAACAAATTGAATTCATAATTTAATATTTCCTTAGAAATGTATTCCCAGACTTAGATAATTTCACTGAAGAAATCTATAAACAATTAAAGGAGAATTAACACCATTTTGTACAATGTCTTCTAGAAAATAAAGGAGGGGAGAATGATCTTTAACTTACTTTATGGAGCCCCATACCAAAAGTCTAACAAAAAGAGTAAAAAAAAAAAAAAGGAAAAGAAGTTAAATAAAGAAAAGTACATCTATTGACTCTGACCTAGAAATCTCACATCTTCCACCAGCATCCATGAAGTGTGACAAACCAAATTCTTGGCTTATAAATTGGGTAACTTCCCAGACCCTTCACAATTTTTGATAGCTCTTTACTCTCCCTTTCCCCTATGATACTTGTATTTGGAACTAGACATCATGTTGTGAGGAAGCCCAGGTCACAAATATAGGCCATGTGTGAGTGTTCTACACTATAACTTTTCTATGTCTCCAAATACAGGCAACATGAAAAACTAGACATATGAATGAATGAGCCTTCAGATAATTCTAACCCCCAGGCTTCGAGTCTTCCATCTAAGGCTCAGAAAACATGGAACAGAGGCAAGCTCTTTGCACTGTGCCGTGTCTGAATCCCTGACCCCCAAAAATATGAGAGATGTGTGACTTTAAGTGACTTGGTGATTTATGCCACTAAGTAATCTAAACTAATAAAAGCGAAATAGTAAAATTAACCGTCCCTTTGGGATGCCTACAGCCAATCAGAGTGGCTGTATGCAAATTAGCGCAGCCAAGATGGTGGAGGCCCACTGCAAACTGGTCCCACCTGAGGAGCAGGGTGGGAGGAGCAAGCAGGCCCCCAAGCTGCGGCCTGGAAATAGACAAATTGATGAGGGTACGCACAGGCAGAAACTTAGCCTCAGTGACCCGAGGTTGGTTCCAGGCCATGGTGGCAGCTGCAGGTTAGGAGCCGGCTGCCCAGCGCCCGCCCCTACGGCTGAGGCCTGAGAAGAGACCGTTGGCAGAATTACTTAGCACCCTGCATGCCCGGCTCCTGGGTCTGATCAGCCCGGGCGCCGGTACTAAAAAACAGCCATCCGGTGCCCAGAGGAGCGTGTCGGTCCACAGGGCGCTAAGTCCCGGCTGGGGTGGGCACTTAGCGCCCTGCATGCCCGACTCCTGGGTCTGATCAGACTAGGCGGCTGGTGCTAAAAGTGCCTTTCGGCGCCCAGAGAGGCGTGTCCCATCCGCCAGCACAGGGCGCTAAGCAAGCGATGGGAGAGAAAGCAATGGGGACCCTCAGACAGCACCCAACAGGGCCTGCTTGGAGGTCACCGGGAAGACAAGTGGGGGCTGCAGGTAGCACACAGCAGGGCCTGCTGGGTGATGGGAGAACAGGGAAGCAGGGTGACCAGAGAGCAGGTAATCCGACTGTAGGCAGCACCCAGCAAGGGCTGCTGCACTGCCATGGGGGAGCAAGGAATCTCTGAGAGGTCACTGTGGTGACCCCCAAGCAGACAAGCATGCTGCAGGCAGCACACAGCAGGGTCTGCTGGGCAGTGGTGGCCACCATGGAGGAGCAGGCAAGGGGGCGACTAGAAAACAGGCATTAGGACCAGCAGGCAGCACACAGCAGGTCCTGCTGAGCTGTGGCTATGGCAAAGGGGGAGCAAATCAGGACCCACAGACAGCACCAGCAGGGCACCCTTCTGGGTGGTGGCAGTGGCAATTGGGGAGTAGGCAAGCAGGGCGACCATGGAGCAAACAATGGGGACCTACAGGCAGCACCCAGCACGGACTGCTAGGTGGTGACTGCATCCACCAGAGTGGGGTGACCAGGGAACAGGCAATCGACCTGCAGGCAGCACCCAGCAGGGCCTGCTTGCCCATCCCCATGGTGTGGATCAGACAGTCCCGGCAGAGAACAGAGAATCACATGAAGTAGACCAAAGCCATCAGTAGCACATCTCCTGAGGGCTCCCCAATTGGGGAGGGTGCAGGTCAGGCTGAGGGAACTCCCCACCTGCTCTCCCTCTCCCCCACCTACCCGTGCATGAATTTCGTGCACCGGGCCCCTAGTATTACATAACCATAGTAAGGAACATTCATTAAAAAAGAGAACCGAGCCCTAGCCAGTTTGGCTTAGTGGATAGAGTGTCAGCCTGTGGACTAAAGAGTCCCAGGTTCAATTCCTGTCAAAGAGCACATGCCCTTTGTGGGTTCCATCCCCAATGGGGGTTTACAGGAGGCAGCCGATGAATGATTCTCTCTCATCATTGATGTTTCTATCTCTCTCTCACTCTCCTTTCCTCTCTGAAATCAATAAAAATATATTTAAAAAAAAAGAGAACCAAACCAAACTAATTTGCTCTAATAGTTCTTTGTTTTTTAATTTTGTTTTATTGCTTAAAGTATTAGAGTGTTACATAAGTCTCCATTTTTCCCTTGACCTTCCTCCTGCCTCCCCTATCCCCCAGTGTCTTGTGTCCATTGATTATGCTTATATGCATGCATACAAGTCTTCAGTTGATCTCTTAACCACCCCCAATCCTCCCCAGCCTTCCCTCTATAATAGTTCTTGATTTCTTTTACGTACATGCTATTTTAGGAGGAACACATTTCTAAAAAAATGTTAGTCTTATTTTTGCTTTTGACAGTTGTTTATTCTTTGTATATTAGTAATTTGTCGTATATGTATTGTCTTTCTTCACAATACAAAAATGTATAATAGGATTATTTTGTTGCCCATAATGATACCACATTAAAAATACTTATTCAAATTCAACAGTTATGAGTTTATTCTATGGATCGTGCTAGAATAGACTTGTCTTTACAAAAATCTCTCTCTCTCTCTTGCTCTTTCCCTGAGAGAAACATTAACCTATGTGGAATTCAATTGTATATTATTCACTGCATCCATGCCATTTTAGCTGAAAAAGGTAATATTAACAATTTATCCTCTCACAATACATTTAAAAATTAACTCAAGAAATACTTATTTTTTGCCTTCTTATCTATTGTGTGTCGGTTACTGTGTTAGGCATTTGATAAATGACCGATCACTACTAGGCTAAACCTTACAGGAATGTTAGGCTAGAACCTTCCATGCTTGATTAGTGACTAAAACTGAACTGTAGCAAGGCAAAATAAAGAAAATACTGTAATTTGCAAAATGTCTTTGAAAAGAATTAAAAACAGAAAAATTAATCTAATTAAGTCTGCGAGGCTATACTAACCATTCATGTATTAAAATTTGTTTATTACCCTAAGATATCATTGTAACATGATTTCAATATTCTGACTCTACAATCAGAAACATGAAAAAATGGAGTATTAAGGGATCTCTAGCCCAAGATAAATAATAATATTGGCAAGGTGAGCATTCTATGAAATAGAATATCCAAATGAATTTTGACTAGAGTCTTTTTTCTAGTTTTGTGTTGCTGAGTTGCTGATATGAAATATATATTTATTATATGAAGCATACCTATGGCAGTTAAATTCAGATAATGTTATCTATAACAATTTGTATTGGCCTGCTCCCAAGGCTTTTGACTTGCAATGTATGAGAATAAATGAGAACCATATGAAAGTCAATAAGTTCTTGATAGTACATGACATTTTTTTGTTCTCTCATCCTTGATTTTAGCAAACATTCCAAGGTTTTGGCTTCCATCATTGAGGGTGATAGGCTTCAAAATATAAAGGATTTTTTTTTTGGCTTCAGACAACAATCCCAACTTAACACACTTCCATAAATCACTGGTGTGGAAATCTGTCATAAAATGGCACAAGAGTACTACTTTTTTTCCTTGTGGTATTTGGTGTTTCCAAATTAGATTATTTGTTGAATGTTCAAGGGAGCATATTTGCTTGAAGAGTTCACCATATGTCAGACAAATCTCATGCTCTGGAAATGAAGTTCACAGAAATGAAATCAAGCGTAACTGCCTATTCCTTCCTCTACCATGGTAGTAAGAATCAAAATATTTCTCAGAAACATGAAGCAGTATCACCAAGTAAAATCGTGAACATAGAAAAGTGGCAAAATGGAGACTGTCCAAAATCTTAAATCCAGGATTCAGTTCATAATTGCCTTCATATTTTATCCTCATTAGTAATATTATGCTAATAGATAATAGAGTGTAGTTATTAACGAAAAAGGATCCTATAGTTGATCTGGACTTCATCTCTTCTACTTGTTAGCAATATGACCTGGTATGATTATTAACTCTAAGCCTCACACTATAAGGTGAATAACATACTCAATTCATAGAGTTTCTGGGAAATTTTCAAGCAATTTTATTTTTAAAAATACATTTTTATTGATTTCAGAGAGGAAGGGAGAGGGCGAGAGATAGAAACATCTATGAGAGAGAATCATTGATTGGCTGTCTCTTGCACCCCACCCCTACTCCACTGGGGATTGAGCCTGCAACCAGGGCATGTGCACTGACTGGAATCCAACTATGACCTCCTGGTTCATATATTTATACTCATTCAGTGAGCCACAGTGGTTAGGCTATCAAACAATTAAAAAAATTGTTGTTATTGTTACCTTTTAATTTAAGTAGAACATTATCTTCTTTCAAAAAAGAAAGGTGATAGTCCACCTAGTGGGAAAATATGATTTAATTATGACTATTTTCATTAAACTTGTAACTGAGTTTTCCCAGAGAATTTCAGTGTGAGGACTTTAGTAAACCTCCAAAATCTTCATTTTATGGTGTACTAAACTCTACCACTTATTTTCCTAAATGGTGTCTAGCTCTCCTGAGTCAATAGAATGTGTATCCCAGATGCCCCATAAGAAGGGTAGTTTTAGTAGGCATGTTGACATTATTTGTACAGAGTAATAGAGTATAAAGGATCAGAAAAGCTTTGGCATTTACCTTGTTAAATTTTTATAGCTAAGCTCTGGTTCAAGGGTCTACTTAAACGACTTAGCTGCACTAACAAAAATAGGAGCATTGAGACCAATGAAAAGAGTCCACAAAATTCTATGAAAATGACCCAATTCTAGCAGAAATAAGTATGTTTAATGATCCAAGATACACAACTGGAACATTGACTAGCTTTATTGACCTCAAGGAAATTTACACTTTCCCCCATGAGGACAAAAAATCCCAGAAACATCCTTCTCTATTCTATTATCAAAAATAGTTCTAATACATTTAATTCCACCTCATTTTTTGAGTGCTTCTTATATACTAAGCATTTCAAAGGCCAAGGGAGCATAGTGGTTTAAATAAGGCACAGCTCCTGTTCAAGATGCCCTCAGCTATAAGTAGGGATGGGGCGTAAAAACAGGCAATTTCCACAGGATGATATGCTATGCAGGATCAATTAGGAATTCTCTCGAAAAGTCAGAAATTTACATTGGATCCATGTTGCCTTGTCTCTGCGAAGGCAATGAAGGGTGCTTTTATGAGTCACCACATTCCTCACTTGCTTACTCATTTTTATAACCTGCTAGGCCCTGGAGGCATTTGTGTTTGTCAGAGGAACTACAAAATTAAATGTGCTCTAATACATTAGTCTGATTGATATTGGAGATATCAGGACTGGAGGCAGAAGCGTTATTTAGGATATTCCTTTATTTGGGAAATATACAAAAGTAATGAGGTTGCGGTGGGAGACAGAGAAAAGAAGTTAGCATTCCTACGATGGCATAATGGTTTAGATGACCTAAAATGAGGTAGAGGGAAGAATAAAGGATGGCATTCTAATGGCCAGGTTAATAAAAAATCAAATTGCGAATCATATGTCAGTTAAGGATAAACAAGAAACAGACACCAAGAAGGAATTAGACCTGCAAGAAAAATTTTGGTAGAAATGCTTAAGGAGGATTGGGACAGGAAATAAGCGAAGGCATAGGGAGCTTTTAGATTGAAATACACATCTGAAACCTATGTAAGGAGAGACAAAGGAGGGAGGATTGGATAGGAAGCTCAGACTGCTGTGGACCTCTGAGAAAAACCTCAGCCAGGGTGATTAGAGCATGAGATCCAAGATCGCTTATTACAAAATTCTGTCACTTGAGAGGAAACGGATGCACGTTAGTACTTTCACCATGCTCCATGTCCTGGGGTAAATTATGCTTGGGAGTTTGAAACTATGACAGCTTGGCGTTGTCAGCTAATTGCTCGTCTAGTAAGTTCTCTCTTGAAAGGAGATATGAACAGTTCACACCAGTAGAAGTATTAGAATCGAATAAAAAGAGAGTCAAAAATGGTTGTCTGTATGGAGTAAGAAAAGGGTGGAGTTAGCAAGAGATTGATGATTTCTTAATAGCATTTTAGAACTATCTGACTTTACATATTACATATGTAAGTGAAAATGACTTGTGGCAGAGGTTGCTATATAGATTCCAAAAACTTTCCCTTTCCATTTAGGCACACTACTTCTCCCACATTCTCTGCCATTAAGTACAGCCATATGGTTGATCTCTAGCTAGTAGAAGAAGAGAAGTGATATGTGTCACTCATAAGAAGTCTCAAAAAATCAGCCAGACAACCACTCCCTTCAGTTTTACGGGCTGAAAGAAGATCTTAAGGCTTTATACTCGCAGAAGATGGAGAGAGTATGGAATCTGAATCATTGCAAGCAAGGCCACCTGGCAACTACTTTGGGTTATTCTATGTTTAAAATGATGGTGTTTTGTTTTTTTTTTAAGCTTTCTCTTTTTTTGACATTTGAAATTTAACTATTATAGCAGCCAAAATTAACTTATGAAAAGTGGTCCAAGATAAAAATATATATACTAGTGGCTCTGTGCATGAAATTCGTGAATGGAGGTGTGTATGTGTTCCTTAGCCTGGCCTGTACCCTCTCCAATCTGGGACCCCTTGGGGGATGTCCAACTGCCATTTTAGGCCCAATCCTGACAGTTGGACATCCTTCTTGCAATCTGGGACTGCTGGCTCCTAACTACTCATCTTTCTGCCTGCCTGGTTGCCCCTAACCATTCTGCCTGCTGGCCCGATCACCCCCAACTGCCCCCTGCTGCTGGCCTGCCTGCTCCCAACTCCCCCCCCCGCCACTGGACAGCTCGACCCCAA
>PVJC01022309.1:0-27516 GCA_004026665.1 Murina feae | reverse complement strand
CCTCTTACTGCCCCCTCCCCCTGCTGGCCTTCTTGCCCCCAACTTCCCCTTCCTGCTGGCCTGGTCACCCCTCATGGCCCCCTCCCCCACACACTGGCCTGGTCACCCCATGCAGCCTGCTGTTCAGTCATTTGGTTATCCCTCACTAACCCCTCTGCAGGCATGGTTGTAGGGAGCCATTTTTTGAGGACATGAGGGTTAATTTTCATATTACCTCTTTATTACATAGGATATGTACCACTTCTTCTTTAGCCATTTGTCTTTTGTTTGGAGCATGTAATCCATTTACATTTAAAGTAATTATTGAAAAGTATGTAGTTACTGCCATTTTATTAATTCTTTACTGATTGCTTTTGTAATTCTTCCCTATTATTTTCTTATTCTCTTGCTTTCTTCTCTTGTATGTTGTTGACTCTGTAGTTCTGTGTTTGGATTACTTTCTCTTTATTTCATATATATATCTTTAGAATTTTGGTTTGTGGTTACCATGTGCTTCATATGTACCAAGCTATGTTTATAGCAGTCTATTTTAAGCTGAATATCATTTAAGTTCCAACACATCCTATAATCACTATCATTTTTACTAACCCTCTTCATGTTTATGCTATTGGCATTATTTTTTTATATATGTGTTTGTGTGTATCGCTTAATTTAGTGTTGTAATCACACATGGTCTTCCTATTTTTACCTCTTCATCTTTGAACTAGACATAGTGTTCCACTGCTTTTATGTTTGCCTTTGTCAGCAAGAATTGTTTTCTTTGTGATATTTTCTTATTCATATTTTTATTTTTTTATTACATTTTATTTTCTTATTCATATTTTTACTTTTTTATTTTTTCTTAAAGTAGTCCCTTTAACATTTCCTATTATACTCATTTGGTGGTGATTAACTTCTTAGCTTTTTCCAATCTGAGGTGCTCTTTATCTCTCCTTCAATTTTAAATTATTGCCTCATTGGGTAGAGTATTCTTCAATGAAGGTCATTCTTTTTCATCATTTTCAATATTTTGTGCCAATCCTTTGTGCACTGCAAAGTATCTACTGAGGAGTCCCTTATAAGTAACTACCTGCTTTTCTCTTGCTGCTCTGATAATTTTTAATTTGTCTTAAATCTTTGGCATTTTCATTATGATGTGTCTTGGTGTGGGCCTTTTTAGGTTCATCTTGTCTGGAATTCTCTGTGATTCCTGGGCTTTTATGTCCATTTTCTTCATTAGGCTAGAGAACCTTTCAGCCATTAATTCTTTAAATAAAAATTCTTGCTCTCTCTCTTATCCTTTGAGTACCATGATGATGCTTTTATTGTTATGCTTGATATTGTCCAACAGATCCCTTAAATTATCCTCATTTTTAAATATTTTCTTATTTTTGTTGTTTTGATTAGGTGTTTTTTACTACCTTATCTTCCAAATCACTGATTCAATCTTCTACTCCCTCTAATTTGTTGTAGATTCTATCTAATATATTCTTCATTTAAGCTATTGCATTTTATTTCTTACTGTTTTTTTTTTATTTCTTTTGTCTTTGTTGAAGTTCTCACTATGTTCATCTACTCTTCTCTAAGTTCATTGAGCATCCTTATAAACAGTGTTTTGAACTCTGAATCTGATAGAATACTTGTCTTCATTTTCATTAGTTCTTTTTCTGGAGTCTATATAATTCATTCATGTCTGTTTCCTCATTTTGGCTGCCCCCCCCCCCACTTTTCTCCCTACCCCCATATTTGTTCCTATGTATTAAATAGATTCACTACATCTCTCTCTCTCCCAATTTTGGTAGAGTGATCTTATGTGTTGGTCAACTGATAAAAATATGATCAGAGGTTCACCATAAACTAACCCTATGTTTCTTCTAGGAGCCATGGTTGAATATTTGCTAATTCAGAGTTCCTGGTAACTGCATAGAACATAAATACCACAGATAACAAAAAGAAACTATATATTATTGTGTTTAATCCTAGAATAATTTTATGATTCCTATTTTTCAAGTGAAAACTCTGAAACACAGAGAAGTAAAATAGGTGCTAGAACTGTGATTCAAAACTAGGTGGTTCAGTTCTAGTGTCTGTGTCCCAGCCATGACGCTGTACTATATACCTGTAATGGCTCTTACAAAAATAAATTTATATTTATGCCTTTCATCTTTGCTGTAACTTTATATGTTATGCTTTGTCCTATTTTCCTGAATTTCAATGTTCTATGCATCTTTATTTTTTCCTTTGGTATTATAAGGCACTTAAAAATGGAAATATGCAGACAGACAAAAAGGGAGACAAATGCTAACTGAGTTGGGGAAGTTGAGTCAGAAGCAAGAGAAGGCAGGTTAAAATTTATTTGTGTCAATTCCCACAAAGCATTTTTAATTGTATGTCACTTAAAATGTAATGTTTAATCTTTCCTTCTCTTCATTGGTTGTATTTCTGGATAATGTAAACCATGCAAAACGCAACAAAATAACATGCTTTCCAAAGACTTTTATTTACCTGTGCTGTGAGACATAGTACAGAATGTCTGCATATGAGAATTTTATTATGTTTGAGGAAGTAGAATAAAAGCAATAATTATAATGCAATGATGGAAGTATTCCAGGCAGAAGGAACCTTGTACACAAAGAATTACTTGTTTCAGGAAAGGCAAGTATGTAATACAATGTGATTAGTATAGAAGGTTGTGAAGGTGAAGGCCATTGCTCTGCATAACCCCAAAAGACATCATATCATTGTCTTCCAGGCAAATAGAATTTTCTAAAGTTGTCTAGGTCACAGCCTCAGAGGCTGAACAGGGAGATCCTGGATAAGTTTGGAAAGAGGGATCCATGCTTTTTTTTTTTCCAATTAATGTTAGTAGGAAAAGTTTTAAAGGGGAAAACAACATCAGATTTGCTCATTATTAAAAGGACAAAAACTATATATTTTCCTGGATCAGCAAAATTATCAACTAGAGATATGTTTATAACTAATTTCCATAGTACCTGCTTGAAATGTAACTATTGTCAGTAAAGGGAAAATTACTAGTCATAGTCTCCTTATAAGTGATAGTGCTTTGACTTAAGGTCAAGAACCAGGTTAGATAAATAGCCTTTCCAAATATTTAAGCATTTTCAGAATAAAATGCATAGGCCCTTGGAATATGCTCTGTGAAACCTGGAAGGACTTTAAAGAAATTGCAGTCTCTGTTACAAATGAAGCAAAATATCTTCAAATACAACCTTAGACAGCAAAGTAATAAGAACTGGAGCTCAGGTCTCTGGATTTTAATATGCTATGTTTTCATCCCACTGACCTGCCCTTAAAATAAATAACAATAACAAACTTTCTCAACGATTTTTTTTACTGCTTTTCATTGCCTCAGGTTTGAACTGGAACTGAGTCCAAACAGGATAAAATACCATAAGAAGCTTTGTTCAGATTGCTGCAGCCTGTCCAGAGACAGGAAATACTAGAAACGACGAGAGAGCCTATTCTGATGAGAATTCCAGCAGAGCTTGGTTTGACTCAAGCAAGTTCAAAAAAAAAAAAAAAGAAAAGAAAATTCTTTACATGATCTGCCAACATTTTTAGGGTAACACGCCAAAAAAAAAAAAAAATAGAAATTTACATCTTTAGAGAGTTCCCCATGTCTAGAGCCCATCCACTGCCCAAGTTCCCCTGGCCCTCGGTATTAAAAGAGGAACCGTGACGGGAAGGCAGAATTGTATGGACCTTTGTGAGACTGCAGCTTGTCATGATCCTCATGGCTGCCTCTGACTGTAAGCTCTTTCCTAAGGCTTTAACATTGAAAATGAGTGAGTTTCATTGTTCTTGTGCTAGGTAATATGCTGTCATTCTCTCACCCAGTAAAATAAAATTGCTACAAACTCATGGCTTAATCTTTGTTCATAGGAGATGTAATAAAATCTCTAGCTCCAGAAAAAAAGAGGTTGTGCATAGTTAATCACCCTGTCAATGCAGAAAGAATACTTTCTGCTTCACAGTTCACTGACCTAAGACAAATTTGAAGAGGTCCAACTCTCATCTATGCTCCAGAGTCCATATTGTTCTGCAGATGGTGGAATAAATAAAATATTTCCTAGAGTGAACACATGTAGGAAAGAGAAAAGTGTGAGGCTATGTTGCAGTATGAGAGGTTAGCCAGATGTTAGTGCTGACTTCCACTCCCTGGAATCTGATTGACATTGGCGTTGGGTTTCCTGAGTTACATGGGAAGTCCACGCTTTCCCAAAACTAAAGGGAGCCACCTTGCAAAATATCTACTTCATTGCCCTTGAGATTTACATTTTGTATATTTCTGGGATCTTGGATCCCTATTTTTCAATGTACAGAAATGTTATAAAAAGGATTTCAGATTTATCAGCAACTAGATCTTTTAAAAAGAGGTCTGTATAATTTCCACCATTATATGTCAGCAGGACCTTATTGAATCCATATTTGATATTTAGCTTCAGCCTAATTTGAACTGCGGATGGCATATACTGAAGCCAACAAATAACAATGCACACGTGTGTATGTGTGTTTAGGAAAGTGGATGCATATTGTAAGCAAGTCACTGCAAATGGAAACCATCTACAAAACCGTCTACTGGAGCCAATGGAACACTCGCTGATTACAATCATTTCTGGAAACTATTGTTTCAGGAAAGTGGTAGTTCCAGGAAGCCTGTAGATTTTTTTATTTATGTAATTATTTATGTAGCTTTTTATCACTGCAGCCTTGGTTAAATTAACATCATGAAGCAAGGACAGCAAAATTATATATTTTAAATATGCCTTAAAACCAAACATTAGTCGTAAGAAACCAACATTAGTCATAAGAAAACAACAGATAACACAGGATTTAAAACTAGCAACTCCGGTAAAAAACACAGAAATCTGGACCTCATGTATAGATTAGTTAGCTAAATTTACTTTTAATTTATCTACAAAATAAAAGGTCTGAGAGTAATTTTTGGATTCAAATTAAATTGCAGGCTGAGGTTTTAAAAGAACAAACTGGTTTCAAACAGATACTTAAACATTTCAGAAGCAACTATTTAAATATAAGCAATTAATGCCAGCATTACAAATCGTTCTCATCTGTTCATTAAAACAAGCTCCCCAGGACCTCTATTAGACTTCTAAAAATCTAGATCTATAAATTGTATACATTTGAAAGTAGAAACACATTCCACTATTCACCCTTTACTAATTCAGATTGTCCTTTCAATGATTAAAGTGAAAAAGGTTTCTGCTTACTCTTGGAGCAAAAATAGCTCTTAGTGATAACACTGACTTTGCTCTCTGATGTCTTGGAGATTTAGAAATGAAGGAGACACTTCCATGTGGACAGGAAAGCCTCTTATGTGATATAATTAAAAAGGTTCATCTTGCCTCCAAATATATTCCCACTTGTGTCTACAGCATTAAACATTTCTATAATTGGATTCATTTGGATAAAGGCCAATAGCTTTTTCCAAGGGTCCTAATTTAAATGAACTTATCTTCTCAGAGGATGGCAGTCCATGAGCATAGATGGATCACTGACCCCAAAGCAGCAAGCTCAGAGTAGAGGTGTAGGGGTAGATAGGAAAAGAATATGGCTATGGAGAGAAGGAAGGTCTAGAGGTTGGGGCCTTCATTTCCCAGTGCTAAGAAAAGTGCAGTTGTAAAATCTCCATAGAATAATGGCTTCAGGTGGAGAGGGAAGATGCTAAGTACAAGTTCTATCTACTTCATAATTGAGCTGAAGGCCAGTGTGAGTTCCATTAGGCTATGTCAGCTTTATGGTCCCCAGGGGGTTGGCTCTGGGGATCAATTCTACCCTCTTAGCCTTTCCTCTTTAAGGGATATGGATTCTTTTAGTTTATGGAAAACCCTTTAAAATCCTGAGAACTTGTCTTTAAAGCTCTGTATGCTATCTCAGGGGCTATTTTATCATCCCTGATGAAACAGGGCTCTGTCTTCTACACAAATCTCATGATTTCTGTAAGAAAATTTTCCAAAATTAAAATTCAAGTCCAAGAAAAGTATTTGTGGGATACTATGAAATATTAGCAATCTTAACATTTCCCATGCTGAGAAATCAAATACATAAAAAGTCCAGGAATTTATATGCCCTACTGAACAGTTACATATTGTCTAAGGATATTCTTTTAAATATTATTTTAGCTTTGGGTAATATATCTTCTGAAAAACAATATGAAAATATATCCAAGTAGATGTTTTAAAACATAGTTACCTGTTGACCCATCATCTTTCCTACTTAAAAGAAAAAGTTAGAATATCTCTTAAAGAAAGTTCTAGTTTCCCATAGGGAAGGTAAGTGAGACTTTTACTTTCATTGCAGGTGCTTTTGTTCAATCTTAGAAGATCCTGTTGTCCTCTTAGGACATTGTTTGTCAGGTAAATGACTGGTGATTCACTTTGCTGTCTTTCTTAACTGAGCCATTTCTATGAATGACCAATCTTTACAAATTGTTCACTATTTGTATAATTACTGCTTTTCATTCCATTTCTTTTCTTTAAAATGCAGCGATAGATTTTTATTCCTGGGAGATTTCTTTTGGGCTCATTGATATCTGTAATCTTTTTGAGGGTCATGTTAGGTATGTGGGTTGGGGGAAGCAACCTGTCTTCAAGAACTCTGGCATATTGGGCAGATTTTCTATGCATATAATTCCTATCTCCACATCCATCTCCCAGAAACAGTGAAAGAGATGCTAAGACTACCAATGAGGCCTTCAAGACATACAGTTAACATTCTTAAAATGAACAAAGAAAGAAGCGCAAAATGGCTCAACTACATTGGGGTGAAGGGAGTAAATTATATTGTTGCTAGAGAGACAAGAAGTGCCACTAGGTGGAGAGATTTGAAGTGCATGCATCCCTTTTCAGGATATGGGTGTGGGGTTAGAGGGAAGATTTTTGAGTGTGAATTAATGGGACCCCAATCTTTCCTTCCTCAGAACAAATACTGAGTGGCTAAAGCACCTGCTGGGAGAAGTAGTGACCTGGCAACAATAACTGGGAGATCACAGTAGCTGGGCCCATGGGGTCCTTGCAGAAGAGGGACTTGAAATTCATTAACAAAATGGGCTTGATTCTCAGTACCACATACCACTGTGATTGTTCCCCCAAGTCCTGGATGATCCCCAGGCTGAAAGAGTCTGAGAAACCAGGAGTTAATATGACGTCTAACTCCAAACATAAGTATAACAGAATTAGATTAACAGAGGCATATCTTACCACCTATTATTTTTGATTCCCTGAATAAGACAGATCTAGTGAGGTAGGAGAGAAAAAAAATATCTGTTGTCCCTAAGCAGAACTCTGCTTTTCACTGTCACTTGGAAATTCAAAGTGGGATCAATGGTTATTACCTAACTCACCCACAATTCTCCGTACTAATAAATAGCTAATCTGGATCGTTTCCTCATGGAAAGGTGCTGAATATGAGAATGTTAAGTACAAATCAGCTGATTGCTGTTAAATATGTCTACACAAACACACATAACTTTATTGCTAAACTTATTTTTCTCTTTGGCACTTAGAACCCTGAAATTTGTCCTGAACTGATTATGGCCTTAAGCAATAACCAAGCACACCCCCCTTACATGTCACCCACTCTCCCTGGCTCTCCCTGAGGACAGTGCCTGATTCTTGTACTTTGAGCAGATTCAGTTGCTGATGATGTGATGATGCCCAGTCATTAGAAAAATTGTCCCATGGACTTTAAGAATGAATTTTAACATTAAGACTGAGAGCTTTTTTTATTTTCCCAAAGTTGCCAGATTTTTCAACCCACTACCACAACATCTACCAAAAAGAGCAGAGTAGAATGGAGGGGGAGAGACAGAGAGAGAGAAACATTGATGTGAGAGAGATACATTGATTGCTTGCCTCCTGTACACATGCCCAGACCAGGGCCGGGGATGGAGCCTATAACTGAGGCATTTGTCCTTGACTGGACAAATTGAAACCAGGACTTTTCAATCTGCATCCTGGTGCACTATCCACTTAGACAAACCAGCGAGGGCAAAGTAATTCTTAGCAGACTTAGTTTCCTTCTCTTTATCTTTTTTCCCTAAAAGTTGCTGGTCTGAATTTATAGGTTGTGTCACTTTCCTTATAATGAGGTTTTGGATTAGAAATTAAATTTTGTTTAGTTAGAAGAATGTCTTAGTCTGAATGTGGAAATTTCTAGCATAATCATGAATAAAATATCTTGACTTAGAGACATTTCTGCAAGTTTTCTCAGAAATTTTGCAACTTAGTGATTAAGGCAACCTAATCACAAGTAAAATTAGCCATGGCTCACTAAAGTGGGTGCTGCAAGAGATATACACAGTTATGAGTTGGATATGGGGATCACTTTGGGAAGAAAATAAGCATTGCATAGTGTCAGCATCTAACCAGGAACCATATTTGACCGTGTGATGCTATGCAATAATTTTTAAAGCCAATGTCTTCAGGCCTAAAGCTTTGGCCTTTGTTGTCAACAGAGCAAC
Source organism: Murina feae (assembly GCA_004026665.1). Lineage (NCBI taxonomy): Eukaryota > Metazoa > Chordata > Mammalia > Chiroptera > Vespertilionidae > Murina > Murina feae. Next base: position 19,034 of record PVJC01022309.1, on the reverse strand, counting down.
ATGTGCAAGAGCAAGACTCAAGACTCAGGTCCTATCCTGTGAGGTGTAAGAGGCTATGTTAACCTCCAAGGAGAGGAAATCCTTTAGCTGGGGTGTAAAACAGTATGTTTATCTTTCAGTGTGGTCATGTTTTTATTGAGGAAATAGATTATCCCAAGAAATGTGTACTATTTATAGTTCTGTCAGATGGAAGGGTTGTATCTAGGTCACATAACTTCTTTATGTAGCCCCAGCTTTGAGTCCTGAAGATCCTGAAGCCTCTGCTCTCAACCCTTCATTCATTCATCAGCCATTGACTGAGATCCGGTGAACTGCCAACACATCTTAAATCTGATTACACAAACAGAACACAAAGCACAATCCTTACTCATGGCCTAGCAGAGGATACAGACACAGAAACAGATAGCTTGAACCCTATGAAATTGACATTTTTTGGTCAAAAATGATCAATATTGGCAACTTCATATAATGCAACCTTTATAATACAATAGCTTGGTGATAGAAATCTGCATAGTTTTTGTTGTTGGTTGTTTGTGTTTAGCATAAGAAAATGACACAAATTGGAGAGTGTCACTTGGAGAGTAGGGAAAATGGTTGCTGGGTAAGCTTGCTGGAGAACCCCTGGTCACAAAAAAATAAAAAAAATAAAGAAGATGTGGACTATGCATGTGACAAGAACCTTCTAGAATAGATTGCTTTTAGAAAATTACTCTTAGTAATTTTCAATAAAGAGGCCCTTAGTTGTTTAATCAGCAAAGTTGCTCAAAAAGAAGACCACTGCAACAGAAGTACTAATGCCCTAGGGACTGATGCAGAAGATTCAAGTGTCTAACTGACCCCTGATTTCTTTGCTCTTACTGACCCAGAGTCTTCCATTGCCTTTATCTGCTTACTACCCACCTTGGTCCCTGGAGCTTGCTCACTCACCAGCAACCTCTATGATAAGAAGTAAGGATCCTGAGCATCCTCTAGATTTACAGTTGTCTGGTTTCCTGAGAATGATATCATCCCACAGTGGATTCTGACTCCTGCTTTGAGAAATGGTTCTTATTCCTAGTGTCTGGATTACAGAGTCTAAGTCTTGCTTTGTTGATTCAAGTTTGATGACTCCAGGCCTGTGAGCACTGACCTTGGCTGGATTTATTATTGGCCTCACCCTTGCAAAATCTTTTGGTTTTCATTTCCTGATTTTCAAAATCTCCCCTCTTAATTCAGCTGGCTCCTGACATGTATAAATTGGGCTCCATTCTCTGGTTCTGCTTTTTGTTTTGAGTGAGCAGTCTCAAGTTCTGAAAAAAAAGAAAGCCATTTTGAAGATATAACTCAAGAGCACAGGGATTAAAGCAATAAACCCTTGCAGCAACTCAGGGTTCTCTTGAAGTTCACTGACAGTGTGTTATCACATCACTATTGGGGAAGACCTTGGTGGTTCAGGTTGCTAATGGTTTCACTTAATATTCTGTGACTTACCACACAGACAATATTATGGGGAGAAGAACAAGCTCTCAGCCTAATTATTTATTGGAGACTCATGAAGATAAAAGATTTGTATACATACACATGTTTTTGCATATTCATTGCCACTGAATGATGAAAAAGGAAACATGATACTTAAGAGAAAGTGAATCCTTGACATACTACAGAATAAGCATGTCAAACTCAAAGGCTAACAAGGGCCAAATAAACAAGGTTTATGTTTATGTGGGCCACAAAAAATACCCCAAAGGCTTCAATTTTCATAGAAACTTAGGTTTACTTTGATAGAGACATGCTAAATACAAAGGGCTAAAATAAATGAGTAATCATTAACATAAAATAATAGAATCCTATATAATAAAGCACAAGATGGCCACCCCCATGTGGACACAAGATGGCCGGCAGGGAAGGGCAGTTGGGGGTGACCAGGCCAGCAGGGAAGGGCAGTTAGGGGTGACCAGGCTGGCAGGGGAGGGAAGTTAGGGGTGACTGGGCCAGCAGGGAAGGATAGTTAGAGGCAATTAGGTCAGCGGGGGAGCAGTTAGGCGTCGATCAGGCTGGCAGGGGAATGGTTAGGTGGTGATCAGGCTGGCAGGAAGGCAAGCAGTTGGGAGGCAGCAGTCCTGGATTGTGAGAGGGATGTCCAACTGCCCTCGAGGGGTCCCAGATTGAAGAAGGTCCAGGCTGGGCTGAGGGACACCACCTCCCCACATGAATTTCATGCACTGGTCCTCTAGTGTTTTAATAATAAAAGTTAATATATTTTTCTTGAACATTAACTTACCAGACACTGAATAACTGCACAAATTAATAAGCATAACACAAATAAACATATTTTTCTTGTTCTCTGAAAGCGAAATATTTCATGTTGCACACACCAAACAAGTCAGTAGAAGACTAATGATGTGGCATGCAGCTGCTAAAATATTCACTGCTAGTATTAGTGGAGAGAAATGGTGCACCTGTGTAAGGCATGCAAGGGAAATGAATGCAACACAATTACAGTAATCAGTCATTAGCAAACATTGTAGTTTGTTATTAATAACTGTATAATAGGACATTGTAAAAATTAAGTTACAAAACTTTTATTAAAACATTTCTTACATACTGTTATATTGGCTGGGCCACAAACATATTCGTTGTGGCAATATATGGCCCGTGGGCAGTGAGTTTGAAATGCTTGCTATAGGATGTTCCTCATATTAGAGAGAAGTTAGGCTTATTGGGTTTAATGTCTCTTAATTTTACATCTAATTCTATGATTCGGGGACTTGCAAAAGCTTTGTTTTTCCTTTTCCAAATGAGACACAGCACTTTTGCTACCTAACATCATGAAGTCATATAACAAATGGACACTATTACTGTGTGTCCTATGAAATGTGTGCTGCATCTGGGGACATTTTGATGTTGTACTCCAATCTTTTTCATCACTGCAGGAAAGGCTTGTGACCCATGGACAAGAGCTTCAGAGTGTTTGTAGAAGGTGGACAGAACCCTGGATAATGATGTGTTTTGAGACATATCATTGGAGGTGCCATTTGGAGCCACCCTACTTGTATTTTTTCCTGCTAGCAAAGAACAATAATTTTCTGGTGGGAAATCACATTTTGATGCCTCATTCTTACCTTTTTACTAAAGTCTACCAGGAACTTGTTTTCTTTGATGACAAGATGAATCCCAAATTGCTCTGAAAATGATATTGATTTTCCTGCAAATAATAAGTCGAGCCTCAGGAGAACCATAAAACGTCAAGTTGTTGCTTCAGTGAGTGTTACTGTGTAATGTCAGTGACTTTGGTTTTTATTTAATTTTGTGATTAAATCTTTTATTGACTTCCCTGAAGGATAAAATATATTAATACTTTTGGTTTCAAAGAATCATTCAATAACAAGGAAACATCAAAAAACTCAATACAGAAAAATGGAGCTTTATTTTAAAATTTCAGAAAATGCTACTGTGAATTCTCAAGGTATATCTTTGGAACTAATTTTGGATGGAACTACTCAGCCTTATTTGTGGGGCTATTTCTCAGGTAGCAGTGGGTTCAAAGACCTATCAAGTTTAGTTGAGAAATGCTTACCTATTAGTTATTAGAGCTAATACTCTTTTGCCAGAAGCTGATGCACCAGTGAATGAATCACCTTCCATATTACCATAAATTATGTGTGCTCCTTTCTCTGTACCTGTAAAGGAGTGGCTTGGTGATGCCCAACCTATTGTGGCCCAGCAGGCAGCTTCCTGTGTAAAAGAGATCATTCTTTTTCAGAGGTATTACCATATTTTTCCGTGTGTAAGACATACCTCACTTTTCCAACAAAAAATTAAGAAATTAATATTTTAAACATTTTGCTGGTTTTCCTCTTTTTTGGCCTTCTTCTTTTTTGGCATCTTAAGGAGTTGTTCTTCCTGTTTTCTCCACAGCCCGATCATACACTCAGTGGGAGGAGGTCCAAATTGTCTCTCTGCAGCCCTGTTTCCATGCTCTTTTGCATAGCTGATTACATTCAGTTTGAATTTTTCAGAGTAAGACAATCACTTATTGGTATTTATCTTTTTATTTTTGACATCTTTATGGTCTCAGAACGCTCCTGTCCCTGTGGCATCTCCACACTCTCCACCTCCATCTCCACCTCCACATCTGATTACGGCATTAGTGGATGTCAGTAACAATAAGGCTCATGATTGGAGCAAAACCGTTTGACAAGGCATGGGCAGTTATGAATCCATGTGGCCCTTCTCAGCTGACTTCCGTGTATAAGATGCCCCTCAATTGTCAGTCTAATGATTTTAGAAAAAAATACGAGTAGTGTCTTATACATGGAAAATACAGCACATCATTGAAAAAATGCCCTCAGTACTGAGTCCGAATCTCTGACTCAGAATGGACCCAGAATTATTCTAGAGCACCTACAAAACTATACAGAAAATGTGTGATTTCTGAGAAAAGTCCACATAACTCTCAAAGCCACCCAAATTTGAGTGCTATCTTCTCTTTCCTTCAGACTTGGGAGTCCAACGGGTGCCTTCCTTTTGTGAGATGTATGTGAGGGACTTTATATTCAGACTAAACTACTTGCTATTACCCAGATAAACTGGCTATAAATATTTGTTTAACACTTACATTAAGATTTGTTTTCACAGGTGACCTGTCATCTGATCCTCCTGATAGCTCCAATGGATAAGAATTTTCCTGACTTTAGTCCACTGACTGGGAAACTAAGATTTAGATGAATGCTATACATGTATTCCATAACCTACAGTTAGTAAATGGCAGAGCTAAAAATCAGACCTCAATCTTTTGAATATTGGCCCTTACCCCACTCTACTACACTGAGTTTACATTAATCTACTAGACTGCTTCAATTATTAGCACTGGCAGATTAGTTTCACTGTTTTTTAAAAATATATTTTATTGATTTTTTACAGAGAGGAAGGGAGAGGGATAGAGAGTTAGAAACATCAATTAGAGAGAAACATTGATCAGCTGCCTCCTGCACACCCCCTACTGGGGATGTGCCCACAACCTGTTACACCCAGATGTCATGCTCCCCAAAGACCACTTAGGGAGCCCCGAGACTGATGCAAAAACATACAGAGCCTTTATTCAAGCTAGCTTGAGCTCCCGTCCCACACACGCTCACTGATGCAGTGGCAGGGCAGGGGAGAGAATGAGTTTCAGGAAAACAAAGGATTTATAGGGAGTGGGTGGGGTAACATGTGTGGCCCCTGTTGATTGGTTGAGGGAAGGGCCAGGGTTTGGTTGCACAGGGGGCAGGATGCAGTTAGACTTGGGTCATTTCCTTTGCATCCCTATTGTCCGGTTTGCAGTCTTGCACTGCCCTTTCATCCTCCCCTTGGTTTTATGTACATGAGTCAAATCATTGACTCTTCTGAGTCAAATATACTCCTTTCCCCTGAGGTCCTGAAGGGAGTATTATGTTTATCTACCTTTCCCCCAAAGCCCCCTTGTCCTTGCTGCGTGGAATAGAGCTCCCTTCTCCATGTCCCGCATACGAGGAACAGATTCCTTCCCTAGAGGCGCCCTTTGTAGCAGGGGGCCTCCAGCACCCTTGCCAGGTCCTCTGTCCTTGACAGGTCTGAGTTCGCATCCTGTTGGGGCAGCTCTGAAGGTGACACTGGAATGCCTTGGGCTCTGAGCCTCCACCCCGTCCTCTAAGTTGGTATCTGCAACTTCGCAACCTGCCAGGCGCAGGCGGTGCCAAGGGACAGCCTCCACCGCAGGCCTCTGGACAGGGCGTCAGCCCCACATCCCAGAGTCTTTTCAACCTGCTGCCAGCACCCCGCCCAGGTAAGAGCAGCAGGTGCTCCAGGACAGTGAGCCTGCCTAACAGGACGTCCCGCTGAGGACATACTCCAAGCTCCTTTCTGACCACAGCCAAGTCTGTCTGAAGGTTCCTGCCATCTGTGAGGGTGGCCCCAGAGGTGGGCGCACATAGCCCTATCACCAGTAACCTTCCACTCAGGTTTGGGCTGTCCTCACTCGAGAGCAGTGGACCCAGGCGCTCAGTCCTGCAACCCCAAGAGCCGTGGGGGTGGCCAGGACAACGGCATGTGATCCCCTCCAGGCAGGAGCCAGTCTCTGGGTGGCCCCCACCCAACAGAGTCATCAGGCCGGAAGGCAGAACTTCTCGGATGTGGGACGTGCTCCATGTTCCTGGACTGCCCTCTGGGTAGGCTGCAAAGCCTGCAAGAACTTGAGTAAAATTAGTTATGTATTTCAGCCTTTACCCACCAGAATCTGTAGAGGCCTCACTGGTTTCCAGGGCAGCCTTCCAGGCTGCTTTATCTGTGGCCCAGTTGCCCCTTGGCTCTGTGACGTTTCTATACCCTGCAACAGCTAGCCCAACCTGAGCTGGGCATGGGAAGTGGGAAGTAGCTATAGAGGCAGGAGACCTTCCTCAGAGAGGGCAAGTGTTCAAGCCCATGCATTGTTGGGGGTATAAAGTCTCCATTCTTTCTTCTCCAGCACTGCCAAGGACAGGGCCATCAGGGAGGTCTCTCCACCCAGGTGAAGCTGTGCTGAGCTATCTGGCACCACCACCAACAACAGGCACCAAACTCCATCAGCAAAACCAACCAGTTCCATTCCCAAGTGTCTTTGATTTAGGGAAGACAAAATTTCTGCTCAGTTTCCCTATTCTACTTGTCCCAGCTTACTGGCCTATCATCCATTTAACTTTTAACATTTTTCTTTATCTTTCTCCATTACACCAAAGCCATACTTTTCAGTTAGTTAGAACTCTTAGACTCAAGGCTTAATTGTTCCTACAGTTGAGGTTTGTGCCACTCCTGACATGGGCATGGTCACATGGGTCTGCAAGACAGTATACAGGCTGCCAATCGTCTCTCAATAGAGACAAAAATCTGATGGTTTTCTTCTTTGCCCAGTTGGGCACCTGCCCTTTTGACAACTGAATTCAAATCTGTAAGAAAATTAAGATTACTATATTTACATAATGAAGTATAACATTGGCATTGTGGCCACTTCTGACAACTAAATCTTCTGACACATGGTTAACCTTAACCAAAAGTAAACAGCCAGCATTTCTTAGATTGATATTTATCAACACACTTAAAGTACACTCTTACTTTCAAGAAAATATACATTCAACAAGGTACAATAAACCTTCTGTAATAAAAACTAAGAGCAGGCAAATTAAAAATATCCCATTCTAGTTCAGTAAGCAAACGTTTTCTTTTGTGATTGTCAAATCCAGAGGGAAAAGCTGCTCCCATCATTTCATGATGGTAGTCCCCATGAAAGCCACGTGCAATGCCCCAAGCCAAGCAGCTGCCTGAACCCCTTTTCAGATATAAGAGATAACTTGCTTATATTACATGACTTAAAGAGACAAAACTCAGATAAAATACATTCAAACAGCACATTTTTAACTTTTACACTGTAGATACAAAGGAAAAATCTAGATCAAAACTCTTATCTTTTGAGAAGCCAGCAAGCCTGAGGAATTTAAAATGCAAATTAACCACATTCCTGGCCAGAGCCTGCGGCTGGATTTTAAAAAGACCCTATGACCCAGGCCTGAGGCACCCCTCTGGCCATTTCCTGGCAGTTAACCAGGCCCTTTGTTGGTAAAGCCCACCAGGTTTTCCTTCCATAGTAAATAGCTTCCTCTGGCCTGCTTCTGCTACCAAAACCTTACTCTGTTACCCAAGCCAGTAAGGTTTGAACAATTCCAAAACTCCTTAACATGCATTCTAAGTCAATTGAGTTTGAGGAGATGCTATTACCATGTTGCAGGGAAGGACCGGGTTGAAAAGAACTAATAAAACAAACAGAGAAACACTTTTACACCAGTGCATACTACATTTACATCACAGAAAAACAGTGGGAGTTTCAGAGAACCATTCGTAGTATGCCTCCCTCCTGGAGGCTGGGACCTGTGGGGAGAAAAAGCTCTGCCACAGCAGACAGACCAGTTAACTCTCAGTAGACTAGACCAACTGGAGCTAAGCAGATAAATGAAACAGTGCCCAACTCCCCAGATGGGCATGGGGGCACTCCTGGCACCCATGCCCCAGAACAGAATAAAACAAAGAAACACAGAAATAGACAAACAAAGGGCCCACAAGAACAATCTTCCAACTCCGTGGATGCAAAACCGAACATGGGAGTGACCCGCTAGATTCAGATGCTGGAGAGGCACATCCCTTCCCTCTGGTCTTAATTCGTGGAGAGGCAAAATCCCTTCTCTCCGGGAAAATCGGAACATCTTCCGAATCTTCTAGCCCGTGGCCTATTCCAGCACGTCTGCCTAGGCCTCTTCGGGCATTACCAGAAATGAGCTCACACAGAAAGACAGACAAGACAGACATCTACCACGGCCAATCAGGCTCTCCAGGTCGGGGGTCCCTCGGGGGTCTTGGGGATCCCGGAAGAGCCCCAAATGTTACACCCAGATGTTGTGCTCCCCAAAGACCACTTAGGGAGCCCCAAGACTGATGCAAAAACATACAGAGCCTTTATTCAAGCTAGCTTGAGCTCCCGTCCCACACACGCTCACTGACTCAGAGGCAGGGTGGGGGAGAGAGCGAGTTTCAGGAAAACAAAGGATTTATAGGGAGTGGGTGGGGTAACATGTGTGGCCCCTGTTGATTGGTCGAGGGAAGGGCAAGGGTTTGGTTGCACAGGGGGCAGGATGCAGTTAGACTTGGGTCATTTCCTCTACATCCCTATTGGCTGGTTTTCAGTCTTGCATCGCCCTTTCAAACCAAGGTACATGCCCTTGACCGGAATCGAATCTGGAACCTTTCAGTCCACAGACCGAGGCTCTATCCACTGAGCCAAACCAGTTAGGGTACTTTGACTGGCTTTTACATTGAAGTCAGCAGGTTTTTCTGGTGTGGTAGGACCCACCAGGCTGCCCTCTGCACACTGGTTCACATTCAGCCTTCTGTCTTTCCAGTGACCAGGAACACTGTTCCTCAGAGCAGGGCCTGTTCTAACAGAAAGGCAGGGCAACTTTCAGCACTGGAGAAATGAAAATGAGGACAAAGACACAAACAGGCAGAGTTCACCAGCTCACCAAATAGTCATTGGTTTGCAATCAGAAAGACATGGCAATTTTGACTCCCATTTCCTTCCTCCTTAAAAACAGTCCCTTTGTTTGAAATCCCAGCCAACATCTAAAAGAAGAAGGCAGAATCATCTCTGTGTACATGATCCTGAAAATATAATGAAAATATAATTGAGTGCACTATTCTCAGGGATGAGAGCCTGGAAATGGACATAAATAGCTGTTTATAAATAAAAACAATATTAAAAAGGAGGTCCTGTCTTCTGGCCTCACAACAGCTACCTCACCTTTGCTGCTGCTTCCATTCCTCCTTTGAGAAAAACAAAGGGAAAGGAAAACTTCAATTTAAGTCAAAGAATAGGAAGATAAATCATGTTTGATTTTCACTACTAGAAAGTAAATCCATATTCAGCTTCTCATTTGACCTCTCAGACTGTTCATTTGAACATGTATGTGACCAGAAGGTCCATGGTGATCAGAGAAGCCCTGAGTAGCTTTGTAGCTTCAATTCTGATGACACACTGCCAGGTGCAGCTTGGTAAGACCAATTTCACAGGGAAGCATTACCTAGTGGTCTGGAGTCATATGAGAGAGGGCAAAAGACAAACCAAACTGAGAAGAAAGGTGACTATGGGGGTTTGAAATTCCTTGTAGTAATGACACCTTTGGATTAAGATATTGTAGACACCACAGTAAAAGTTAAATGGGGTTACTATTGCCCATCAATTCTGAATGCTTATTGAATCAACTAATCATATTATTCCTTTTTTTTTTCCCAGAAAGACTCCAAGGAACTGACAGCTAGGGGAGGTAAAGAAGAAATGGTCTGTAACCTTTATTTGCAGTCCTTTACTGTCTGAAGTGAGGGACTAGTGAGAGGGAAGGTGACAAGGCGAATGGCTCCCAGTGCATCCCCAGTGGGTAACTTGGATTTCCTTGACTGGGCCAAGCTGGTTCTGTTTCTTGTAGCTGTTGTGAAAATCAGCACTGTAGGAGCCCTGAAGCTTTTATTTTTTAATACCCTAAGAATAGGCCAAAGAAAGGACAGAGATGGTATTGCTGGGACAACTGCCAAGATAAAGAAACTTTTAGATTTCTGGGGACCAGAGGCCATGTGAAAGATTCTCATTCTCTCTCTCTCTCTCTCTCTCTCTCTCTCTCTCTCTCTCTCTCTCTTTCTCTCTCTCTCTCTCTCACACACACACACACACACATGTGAGCTCAAATGCAACAGAGGGTGGATGTGTGCATGTGGCTGGCAGAAGTTTGAATAATTAGCTAGCAGCATCAGCTTTAAATTAAAACAATTTCCAATGGATAAGGAGAAAACATAGAAAGGAACACAAGCTTCAAATAAGCATGTGAACAGTAAATGGGGAATTAGAAGCAGAGCCATGTCGAAAAGTGAATCTAGACCATCTGGAACTAAGGACTAATTGAGTCAATGAAGCTGTAAGCATCTGGGGCTGAGAGTTTCCTCCTGTGGATAGGGGAATGGAGGGGTGTGGTGGGAGTCAGGAGCAAGGTCTGGGAGCCAACACACCAACAGGTCTGGCTGCAAGGCCAAATGGCCTCCTACCCCCGGGCTGGGTTCTCGGGACAGGGCTAGGAGGGGAGCAGAAGAGCCTTATGGTCTTTCTAAAGACAATGAGGAGAAGCAGACCCTGGGGCTGCTGGCTCCTGGACCTGCTCCTGGCCTGCAGATCAGATGCTAAGCTTCATGGACAGGAAATCAATGAGACTCCACAGAGAACTGTTCAGGGATTAGAGAGGAAACCATCAACCCTGGCAACAATAGGAAGAAGCGTGGGCGAGTAGAGGAAAGAGTTTGTTTGCTAAATGTTGATCTAGTAAAGGTCAGTGATAAAAGTTTACAAAAATCATTGGCTGCACACAGAATTTCAGAGGACCAAAAGGATCAGGTTCTGTGCTCAGTCCAGGGGATCTGGAATGTTTAGAGCTGAAATAACCACTATAATCACCATGGCTCAGGCACCTCCTTGCCTCTTCCCTTGCCCAGACAGCCTCCCACAAGTAAGATAAAATGCTGGCACAGTTTATTATTTCTTAGCTCTGGTCAGGCAGCCAGAACTTGATTCCCAATTCTTCATAAAGCCCATCAGGCCATGCCTTGGGCAGTTACCTAAGTGTTCTCTTCTGCTAATTGAAAAATATCAAGTTCATAGAATGTTTTTTATTTGTTTGTTTTTGTTGTTAATCCTCATGTGAGAATATTTTTTCCATTGATTTTTAGAATGAGTGGAAGGGAAGGAAGGTGGGGGGCAGAGGGAGAGAAAGAGGTGCATGGGCTAACGTTCTAACCACTGAGTGCACTGGCCAGGGCAGAATGTTTAAAGCATCTTACCCAACACTTAACTGCTCACTACGTGGTAGCCATTTTATATCGCTTTTAGTATTATTATTTATTTGAATCATTTCCTGTTACAAATACACTCCAATAAATATTTTCATAGATAAATCTTTGTCCAGATCTCTGATTATTCTCTAGTGTAAGTATCTGAAAGTGGTAAGCTGAATCCCAGGATATAAACTTTTTAGAGGTGTTTGCTAACATTTTAAGATAATTTTCTATTGTGATTGTCTGGATGTCTCTTTCCACTGTCCTTGAAGGGGGGATGCAGGTAGAATAGCCTCAGGTCACACCATTTCAATTCATTCCATCAGGACCTGTTTACAGTATGCTAGGTACTGTTCTGGGAACTTGAGATATGGCCACAAAAACAACAGCAAAAAGAATGTCCTTAAGGCACTCAGATCCTGAGGGAAGATGAACAAACACAATGAAATAAACACAGTGTGCAGCAATAAGTTCTATGAGGAGGTAAGGGGCTGGTGGATGGTGTTGTTTCAGATGGGGTGCTATCTGTCTCATTTAGGTAGGAAATGACACTTGAGCCCAGCACACACTAAAATGAAACTTGGTGAAGATTCAAGGAAACAGCATTCCAAGAGCTCTGAAGCTGGCACTAATTTGTAATTTCAGGAGCTGGTAAGGAGACTAGTGTGAGCAGAGCAGTGAGGGGAAGGAAGGGAGGGTGTGCGTGGAGTGGCAGCCAGTGGGCAGTCTGTGATGAAAGGTTGTTCTGAGTGGGAAGCAAGCCCTTCGAAGGCTCCAATGAGGGGAGGATCCCCCTGTGTCTTAGGTTATATCAGGATCACTCTGGCTTCTGTGTGCATTTACATGAGACTATAGGACAGCAAGTGTAGAAGCAAAACTAGTTAAGGCACCATCTACTTGTTGGTAATTTGATGAACCAGAAAATATTTCTCCTTTTAATCTGCATTCATGATTACTTGCGAAGCTGCATTTTCCAATTACTTCTTGGGCATTTGCGTTGAGTTTCTGTGAGATGTGGACTGAATTCAGTCCTCTAACTCCAACTCTGCCATTAGTGAGGTGAAGACTTTTCAGCTCCCATCCTTGGGAGGAACTTCAAAGGTAGGATCTGGAAAGTTCTCTCCACTCTCTAGTCTATGTAGTCTCAGAGGCATTTGGGGGAGTTTTGTGGTTCTGTTTCTGGTTTCTCTCACTGTCTTTTTAACAGCCTACATTTAAAATATGTCCTTTATTAAGCTGTGATTGTGCAAATTAGAGTATGGAGTGAGTTTGAATGTATTAAGCTGAAAAGTCAGGCTGGATAAATATTACATTGAGATTTACTCTTTTATTATGCTTTTAATCATTCTGCGAATGCTTTTCCAAGAACTGTGGGCATCTGAGGAATGGAGAATCATTCAATATCATGCTCTTTAAATGCAAAAAAAATGACTAGATAAACTGAATCTTTAAAATAAGTAAATGAATGTTTGCATTTGTTATGCAACATCACACAATTGTTCCATTGGCACACCTTCCTAATGGCTTCTTTATGCAAATGTTATTGCCTTTGTGCCATTTTCTACTTCCTGTTTACAGTACATTTATTTCAATGAAGACTGCTGAAAACCTGTACAGGAATTGAAGATACTGGCCTTTTCCCTCCTGCTTCAAGATGGATATTTACATGAAGAACTTGCTTAAACTACCACTGATGGAATCGGAAAGGGGAGGCCTGCCTGCTTAAAGTATGCGATTTATATGCCCACAGAAATGCCAAGCATATGTAATCCATTTTGGTATTTAAAATTCTATGGAGATAGTTAATTAAATGCATAGAACCAGAGCTTAAATTGAATCTGATCTTGAAAAGAGCTTCACTTCAGGCCCCACTGATAGATTAAGTAAATGTGTAGGGGATAAGAACACTGCTGGCTCACTTCCATAGTGGGGGATGGACAGCTTCCCAATCTCTGCTTTCTGTTTCTTTTGTGATGGAGAGCTAGTGAAGGCACATCATCTTTTTACCTTGTTGGGAGTTCATTTGGTGCCCCCAATGAAGCCTTATATGTCATAGATCTTTAAGCCTGTTTGTTTATTTATTTATTTCACTATTTTCACTAATGTCTGACATAAGAAAGGACAATTAGCTTGAGAAGTTGAGCATTGTGCTTTTGCAGTTATAAAGTGTCTTTTTTTTTTACAACCTTCCTTAAGATATTGAAACAGGAATTTTAGGGGTAAAATAGGACAGGTTGTAGGATATTTTAGAAATTAAGGGGACATAGAGGAGGAAGCACAGGGCTGCAGAGCAGCAGAAGGTATATTTCCATGGAATAGAGGAGCTGAAAAGCTGCACCAGGTACATTTTCATAGAACGAGGGAGCTGGGAATAGCAAAAAGTCTATATTTATAAATTAAAGAGAAGGAAGCCCTTCATCCAGAAGGAGAAGAAGAAAGCCCAAAGGAAATAGGAAAACAATAAGGAAGGAGGAGGAGAGAACCTCACATGTTCCCTGTGAGATTCAGTCTTTGAGCCCAGGAGTTACTACAGTAACCAGTCTAAGGTAATAGTGACCAATCAGAGAGAATATCAAGGCACCAGGATCTGCACCCTTTATAAGCCAATAGGGAAAAGTAACTCCATGGGACCCTTTCCCCCTTCCCATGTGGGAGTCTGTTCTGTGAGACTCTTTCCCTCTTCTTACATAGAAGTCTGTACTTGTTCTTTAATAAATCTCCACCTTTGCTATACTACCCTCTGTCCATGGATTCATTCTTTGACTCTGGTGGACAAAGAATCGGGTTCCAGTCCAAAAATTCCATATCATTATGGCCACTAGCAATGCATGGTGTGCAAAGAGAGGCCACTAGACCTGACTGTGCTCCAAACTTGAGCCTCTGCTGTGAAACTCAAACAGATATAAAGGCAATGTATAAGCACTGACCCACAGGAGCTAATTGCTTTAGTGCAGAGGTTCTAAAAATTTTTTCATACCTGACACCATTTACCTGAGCAACATATTCCCATTAAAAACATCTCTCAAGATCCAAGATGGCTGCTGATGGGACTGTAGGATGCTAGATAGTGTGAGAGTGAGAGAAGGAAAGAACAGTGTGTGGATGTCTGGGAAGTGTCAGTATTTGTGAGTAAGGGACAGCTATACTCCAAGAGACTGTGGGGACCGGCAGACCAGCACCCCATGACAGGGAAGCCTCTACCGCAGCTGAAATCTCTCCCAGAGTGGCAGACACTGCCACAGAGGCCACATTATCTTGAAGGGAAGACGGCTGTGATCAGAGACTAACTGTGATCAGAACCCAGCCTTACCTTCAACTGGGGAGATCTCGGATGCCTCCCAGGACCTTACAACCACAATGCCCATGGACCAGTTACCTCAGCTGCGAATCCACTAACGCCAGAACTCCAACCTCCCAGACCAAGGGCTCCTGGGAGGTCTGCTCAGGGGGAGACAAATGCATGGATTCACAGATTGGCCCTGCGCCTTCTCAAAGAGCAGAAGCAACAGCTGAATCAAAGAGCACACATCCAGAACTGGCAAATTAAACACAGACGGCATTGCCTAAAGAAAGTGAGATTTGGGGTCCAGGCTAGAGGGAGAAACGTGCGCAGTGGGAACTAGAGCCTCAGAGAAAGACTGCCCCCCACAAAATTCTCATCTGTTGTAGTCAGTGTAGCCCTTGAATGTGAAAGGGGGTCCACAGGGCTGCTGGCAGAAGGGGATTCTAGATATTAACCCACAGTTGGACTGGACCCATAAAGGCAGCCTGAAGTACTGTACTGGATGCTCAGAGACCGGCACAGAGTCCCACACAGAATTATAGCAGAGCCAGAGTAGAGAGGGCTTTTAGCTCCACATATTAAGACAGAAAAACTGCCACCCAGAGGCTGTAGCAGAAATTGACTCTTGTGTGTAAATACAACTAAAGATAGACTGAGAACCAAAGGAGCAGAGAGATCCCGCCTGCTTGAAAATAGGGTTGTGGCTTATAAGACAGAAGAATGATGGATTTCAGGAAACTTCAATACTGTGCTGACTACCTGCAAGGAAAAAGTTGTGCCAAGCAGAACAGTGGAGAAAGTGAATGACCTTCACTACTTCACATTTTTATTTTTTTGTCTTTTACTTAAGAAACTAATTTTTTTCTGTCACTTGTTTTTTATTATCTTTTTATTTTTTAACTATTAGTATTAATACTATTATTTTACCCTTTTTAAAAAGTTTTATTTTATGTTATTTTTTTCTTCATTTTTTTTGGGGGGAGGATTAGTGTTGTGCATTAGATTTTGATTTCCCCTTTAGTGTTATTTACTCTATCTCATTTTTTCCTTTATGCCAACACTTTCTTCATCACTTTTCCCTTTTTTTGTCCTGTTTCTCTTACCCTGTTCCTGCTTTAGTTTTTCTCTACCTTTTCCTTTTACTTCCTGTTAAAAATTTATCTTACTCATACATCTAATTTCCTCTCCCCAGTTCCAAACCCATACACACTTCTCTCTTCATGTTCTTCACTATCCAAATTCTTTTTCTATATTTTTTGACTTTTTTTTCTTTCTGTCTTGTTTTTGTTTGTTTGATTATTGGTAAGTTTTTCAGTTTGTTTGTTTGTTTTTACTTGTGTTTTTCCTCTCATTGCTTGTTCTCTTCTAATAGCTTAACTAATTCCAATCGCCAACTTAAGCTTATCTAATCTCTATCCTCCTTTTCTAATAGTAAACAGATACATAGATAGATAGATTAAAGAAGGAGGAAAATTATATATATATATATATATATTCTTTCATATATATATTTCAATATGTATATATATTTTTTCTTTTTTGTATTTAGTTTTTTACTTTTCTTCTTATACACCCATTCTTTTTCTACCTCCTCTATACTGAGCTGTGGCTGTTTCCCCATTCATTCAATTCCTTGACCTGACCTCCTGGAAATAAGCTCTGCCTCCTCAGATTCATATGAGTGTTTGTTATTTGGAGGTTTGTTGTTTACATTTTTTGTATTAGATGTTATTTCTAGTTTGAATTCATCTCTGGGTGTTTGTTATTTGCATTTTTTGGATTAGTTGTTGTTTTATTGGAGTTTTCTCCCCACATACATATTTTCCCCCTTCTTTTTTTCTTCTCTCTTACATTTTTTCCTTTTATCAATATCATTTTTGCACTCTTTCCTAATTCTCTTTTCCCTGGCGGTCACCTTTATTTAGGGATATTAGTATTTAAATACATTTGTGTTTGATGTCCTGTGCATTGTGACTTGTTGTGTTGTATTTTGTGCCTTTAAGTCAATGCAGGAGAGAGAGTGCTACATAATCAGAAACCATCAGAGGAGTGATCATGGGGAGACAAAGAAACAGCCCACATAAGAAAGAAAAAGTGGAATCACCAGAAAAGGAAGTAAATGAAATGGAAGCAAGCAATATGACAGGGAAAAATTTGGAGCAATTGTTATAAGGCCGCTGAAAAGACAAGGCCGCTGGAAGACAAATTCAACATATATTTAAGAACCAAGAGGAAATGAAGAAGAACCAAGAAGAAATGAAAAATGACATTGCTGCAATAAAGAACTCAATAGAAAGCATCAATAGTAGGCTAGAAGAAGTGAAGCACCCCATCAGTGATCTAGAAGAAAAGATAGAAAAAAATACCCAAGCACAGCAGCATCTAGAAAAAAATATTTAACACATTTTTTGGGGGGGGAAACAAGTAAACTCGTCATATCGCTTTTTATACCAAAGCGTGGGAGACAAGTTAACTTGTTTTGTTCCGCTAAGTTGTGGGGCACAGGAAACTTGTAAACAAGGGTGCCAACACATATTTTGCAAAGTAAATAAATAGAGGCCTCTTTTTAAGCTAAAACACTGAAATTTTCATAAAAAAATATCAAATAGATCGAAATATATGAATATTTTATGGAAAGTCTAATTTTGGCAAGAAAATGTCAAAAAAAGCCCTGTGTTACTACGTGATTTGGTGGGAAAATGCCTGATTACAAAGTGTTAAAAAACAGGAACAGAGCCTAAGGGAGCTTTGGGACAACACAGAAAGAAACAACATCCACATAATAGGGGTTCCAAAAGGAAATGAAACTGAGCAAGGAATAGAAAACCTGTTTGAAGAAATAATGACAAAAACTTTCCTGATATCAGGAAGAAAAAACTCACACAAGTCCAAGAAGCTCACAAATTCCAAAGAAGTTAAACCCCAAAAGATCGACACCAAGACATATTATAATTAAATTGGCAAACACCAACAACAAAGAAAGTATCTTACAGGCTGCCAGAGAGAAACAGAAAGTTACCTACAAAAGATCTCCCATCAGACCATTGACTGATTTCTTTAAAAAAGCACATCAGGCCAGAAGGAAATGGAATGAAATAAACAAAGTAATGCAAATCAAGAGTCTGAATCCAAGAATACTGTACCCAGCAAGGCTACCAATTAAAATTTAGGATGAAATCAGGAGCTTCACAGACAAAAAAGGACTAAGGGAGTTTATTACCACCAAACCAGCAATGCAAGAAATCCTAAAGGGTCTGCTATAACAAGAAGAAATAGGAAAGGAAGAAAGAAAACAGGAATAAATAATAAAATGACAACAAACAAGTACTTATCAGTAGTAACTTTAAATGCAAATAGATTAAATGTCCCAATCAAAAGACATGGGGTAGCTGAGTGAATAAGAAAACATGACCCATATATCTGCTGTCTATAGGAAACCCACCTCAGAAAACAGGACTCAACAGACTGATGGCAAAGGGATGAAAAAATGGAAATGAAAAAAAAGCTGCAGAAGCAATACTTATACCCAACAAATTAGACCTCAAAATGAAGGCCATAACAAGAGATAAGGAAAGCCACTTCATAATACTAAAGGGAACAATTCAACAAGAATAAATAACTCTGGTAACCATACATACAATTCAACAAGAATAAATAACTCTGGTAACCATACAGGAGCACTCAAATACATTTTAAAAAAAACTTCTGGAGGATATCAAGGGAGAGATTGATAGCAATACAGTCATAGTAGGGGACTTTAATACTCCATTAACACCACTGGACAAATCCTCTAAAGAAAAAATCAGCAAAGAAACATCATTCCTAAATGAATCACCAGATCAGAAGGAAGTAATTGACATCTTCAGAACATTCCATCCCAAGGCCACAGAATATACTTTCTTCTCAAGTGCACTCAGGTCATTTTCAAAGATAGACCATATATTGGGTCACAGGCAAAGTCTCTTCAAATTCAAGAAGATAAAAATCATATCAAGCATCTTCTCAGGTCACAATGGCATAAAACTAGAAATCATATATCCTTTCTGATTGGTGTTTCTGGTTTCTTGGGATATATTCCCAGGAGTGGGATCACAGGGTCAAATGGGAGTTCCATTTTTAATTTTTTGAGAAAACTCCAAACTGTCCCTATGTTCATAGCAGCACAATTCACCATAGCTAAGATCTGGAAACAGCCTAAGTGCTCATCAGCAGATGAATGGATTAGAAAATTGTGGTATATCTACACAATGGAATACTATGCTGCTGTAAAAAAGAAGGAATTCTTACCATTTATATCAGCATGGATGGAAATGGAGAGCATTATGCTAAGTGAAATAAGCCAATCAATGAAAGAAAAATA
>PVJC01022308.1:0-27462 GCA_004026665.1 Murina feae | reverse complement strand
GGGGTCATAGATACTTTATCTTGACTGTGGCTGTAGTTACATGGGTAAATATATTTATTAAAATACATTACACATACATGTAAAATAATGTGTGTGTAAGTTATCAAACAAACGTTCAGTAAGCATGCTTTTTAAAATAAAAGTAAACTTCTATTCACTTTTATATTCTTAGTCTGGGCAATAATATAAGAACCAGAAACAAAATGATTGAAAAGGAAGAAAAAGATAAGGATAAAAACCAATACTGAAGTATATATTTCATTAATGCCACACAAAAACCTATTCCATTATGTGATTTAAAATCTTCTAATCTAATAAAAGAGTAATATGCAAATTGACCACCACCCAAGACACCTAAACCACACCCACCAGCCAATCAGAGCGGCTGTATGCAAATTAGCCCAGCCAAGATGGCGGCCGGCAGCCACGGAGCTGAAACAAGCAGGAGGCTTCCATTGCAACTGCCTGACTTGGCCAGAGGGCCTCTGCTCAAGCAACAATGTTTCAATTATAGAAGCCACAGAGCTGAAACAAACAGGAGGCTTCCGTTGCCTGCCTAGGCCTCGGCTCAAGGTAACAAAGTTTCAATTATAGAAGATAAGTAAACCCTAGAAACCTGATTCCAGCCAGCCTCGCTGGGACTTGGGTCAGTGGGAGCTGTGGGCAGCCTGAAAACAGTCCTCAGCCCCTCACCCAGGCTGGCCACACCCCCATTGGGTGAGGGTTCCCACTGGGGGTCTTGGCCAGCCTGCAAACAGCCATCAGCCCCTCACCCAGGCTAGCCAGGCATGCCATCAGGTGGACATCCCCTGAGGGGTCCCAGACTGCAAGAGGGCACAGGCCGGGCTGAGGGACACCACCACCCCCCCCAAGTGCACAAATTTTTATGGACTGGGCCCCTAGTATTTAATATTTGGAGATAATGTTATTTAAAGGTCTAGTTCTCGCTTTAATTTATTTTGATACTGGTTATGAGGGCTATTGCCACTGGAATGAAAACATATAAAACTATGTAAATTCTGGAAGAAAGGCAAGATGAGTTGAGCTAAATCATAACGCTTACTTTTTAATTAATCTATGAAGTTCAGTTAATACATTTCTCTTTTTTTTTCTGATGCCAATCAGAATGTCTTATAAACTAATTAGAAGGCACTGTATTTTTACAGTTTTAAGAATGGGTTTTAAATTATTACAATTCTGCCCAGCCAGTGTGGCGCGGTGGTTGAGCATCAACCTAGGAACCAGGAGATCCAGTCAGAGCACATGCCCAGGTTGCGGGCTCAGTCCCCAGTGTGAGGGCATGCAGGAGGCAGCCTGTCAATGATTCTCTCTCATCAGTGATGTTTCTATCTCTTTCCCTCTCCCTTCCTCTCTGAAATCAATAAAATTATATTTAAAAAAATAAATTATTAAAATTCTTTAACTGTGTGGTGATTACCTGGGGAGAGGGCTATGGGGGAGGTGGAGGAGAGTATAGGAAAAATAAATGGTTTTGCATGGAGACTTGAGGTGATGAACACATAATACAGTATATAGATGAAGTGTTGTAGAATTGTACTCCTGAAGCCTATATAACTATGTTAACCAGTGTCACCCTAATAAATTCAATTAAAAATAATATTTAAACTATAAACTGAAATTTTTAAAAATTAGTAAAATTTTTCTTTTGGAAGGCTTTTGGGAAAATTAGAAAATTATGTTCCCAAGTTTTTAAAATTTTGCAGATGTGCGACTTTTTATGTCATTTTCAAAAACAAAATCATGGGTCAATGAAATATCTCAAACAACCATTTCAAAATGTTCTTTCCATAGCATGGGTTTCTTTTGAAAAATAGTACATCTCTGATTCATTACTAAAAGTCATCTTGACTTTGGAAGAGCAAATTAAATTTATTTTTTTTTTCAAATGCCTGCTAGGTGGAGTACTACTTGTCATCACAGAAAATTTTAACAAATTACAACTCTTATCTTTAACAAGAAAATTTTATGATTCATCTGTAAGTGAAGCAGCTCTTCCAAATACTTTGCTATGAAATAACCAGTAAAAGGTCATTGCTGTAACGATTTTCAAGGACATTTCCATGTTATTACAAAGTTGTGAACAAAATACTATCTCTTAAAGGCCTTTAAAAACATATAAAATTATCTACATTGATGACACCTCATAGTGCCATTCTAAGTTCAACTCCTTGTCTATAATAACTTGCTTATGTATGATGCTGCAGATGAATTTCCCATGTGGAACTATCTCTGAAATGTGCTCTTTCTGTGCATTTTAGAGAATCCTACCAAGGTAACTGTTCCATTTGTGGTCGAGTTTCCCCATGAAACATTGATATAGTTAAAGATCACAGACCTTCTCCAGTCCATCCTTCAATTGGCCCTGAGAAAAGCAGGTATCTGTTATTCAAACAGAATGTAAAATATAACATCTCATGCTGGGAGCATTTGCATGGAATACAAATGTATGTAGCAAACCTTCTATATAGCATTTTTTTTCTGAATTGTTTCTTAAAATCATCAATAATGTTCTCTCTGCATTATCAACAATATTTGCTAACAGATGTGTTTTTACTTAGCACCCTATCACCCTACTTGCATATTAGTGTTCTGCTCCATTATCTCCATGTATTATTTCAGTCATTTTTACCACAGCAGAAAGAACAAGTATTTCTCATTGACAAGTGGCTTTTATTCTTTGTTATTATGCAAGGAACATCCAAAGTGGCTCATAGAGAGAAATTTGAGGGAACTTTATGCAGTCTTAGATTGAGTAATGTATACGTTTAAACAGTGATCAAAAATTTTTTTCAAGTTTATCTTCACATCTCAGATAATAATCTGTTTAAATGTGTAACCAGTCTAGATGCTTTTTACTGGCACTAGATACAACCTTGAGCTGAGCTTTGTTCTTAATAACATGTGTTATAAATACATATTTCAATAAATTTCCTTGGTAATTTTGAATTTTTAAAGCTGTCTGCCTTGTGAGAATTAAATATCTGTGATTTTTGCATCAGAATGGATCTGACAAGAACTAGTAAGGAGAAGGTGAGGTCTGCCCTTTGCTTGTTTGTTTTTTAATTTTATTTTCCCATCACCATGTATCCCCTCTATACCCTCTTCCACTTCCCACTGCCCCTCCCTGCACTTGCTTGCTTTTTGTATTCTGACTATATGGACCTGTCTTGGATGTTTTGGGGCCTGAGACAGGGTGATAGGGTGCTAAGTAAAACAAAAATGGGTGAGTGGAGTCCGTCAGTTTGCTCCCCCCTTTGCTGCCAGGCGTGTGATTGGCAATATAGTGTGGATATTAAGAGGGCAGGCTCTGGAATCCGTATCTGGGTGAAAGCCTGGCTCTACCTTTGCTAGCTAGATGGTCTTGCACAAGTTACTCATACTCCCTGCACTCTGGTTTCCTCATCTATAAAATGAGGATATTAACAGCACATCCTATTATTGACTCCTTTCCCTCTTTGTCCATATACAACACATCTCCCTTCAAAATCTAGGATCCATCCACCTCTCCTCCCACCCCTCCTGGCAAAGCCATCTTGGACCTAGAATAGCTGAGTAGCATCCTGACTTGTCTGCCTTCTACCCTTGTCCCTTCTATTCTGTTTTCCATGTGGCAACCAGAGTAATTCTGTAAAAGTATGTCAGAACCTGGCACTTCTCTGCTGAAACTTTCCAGTGGCTCCCACCCCACTCGGAGTAGAATCCCGAGTCCTCGCTGGGCCTGTGAGACCATTCCCACCGGCCTCGGCTGCCTCTCGGACCATGTTTCCTCCCACGCTCTTCCCTCGCTCTGCTCCAGCCTCTCCAGCCTTGTCTCTCTTCTCAAAATCAACAGGCACACTTCCACCTCATGGTCCTTGCTCTGACTGCTCCCCTTTGTAGGAAAATTCTTCCCCGGCAGCCACAGGGCTAGCGCTCACTCCATTCAGGTCTCTTTAATGTTAACTTAGAACCGAAGTCTTCCCTGTCCACTCAGTCTTTGCACCTCCTTTTGGGTCCTTTTTCTGTTACGTGACCCTGTTTTGTGTTTACTAATGGCACTTTTATACTTAACGTATTTCAGTCAATAACCTGCTGTCCGGTGGTTCTCAATCTGGGGTGACGTTTGGCAATGTCTGGAGACATTTTTGATTGTCTCACTGAGGGCAAAGGGTAGAGGTCAGGAATGTTGCTAAGCGCCTAAGATGCCCAGGAGAGACCCTGCCACAACAACAAAACATTACCTAGCTCAAAATGCCAGTATGTATTGCTGAGATGAGAAGCCCTGCTGGAGCCCTAGCTGGTTTGGCTCAGTGGATAGAATGTCGGCCTGCAGCCTGAAGGAAGGTCCCGGATGCGATTGTGGTCAAGGGCACGCACCTCAATTCCAGGCTCGATCCCTGGTCCTGGTTGGGGCTTGTGTGGGAGGCAACCAATTGATGTGTCTCTCTCTCTGTCCCTTCTTCTCACTTCCACTCTCTCTAAAACTCAACGGAAAAAAAAATATCCTCAGCTGAGGATTAACAATAAAAAGAAACTTTGCTGGAGACTGTAAGTGGCATGAGTACAAGGACCTGGCATGTTGTCCCCAAGATTTCCCAGAGTTTGCAACCTGCCTGGCACATAGGTGATGCATAACCCGTGTCTGTGTAGTAAGTGAGTACAGGTGAGCGTGTGGTAAAGCATTTAGCATAGTGTCTACAAATAGTAACCATTCCCTTTAACTCTGAACAGATATTTATTGAGCTTTACAGTGTGCCGGGCACTGTGCTAGCTTCTAAAGCTGTGCCATGAGCAATGTGCCAGTGAGCGAGACTGCCTGGCCCTGGTCTCTTTAAGGCGACCTTTTCCTGGACAGTAAAATGAACCCTTCTTGTTATGATTGTCATTGTTCACTATCAGTCATTCCAGTGGAAATGGGAACTCCAGAATTTGGAATCAAACAGCCGGAGTTGAGCTGTAGCACTTACGTAGGTGTGGCTGTCAGGGTAAGCAAAGTTTTTAGCAAGGCTCTGCTATAGGAATAAGAAACTCCCAACTCTCGGGCCTAACCGCAACAGAAGGCTTATTCCTTTGCTCACATACATGTCCATGGCTTATGGATTATCTTATTGACTGAAGTAAGTCACACAACTAGCCTAATGTGAATGGGATACAGAAAAGAATATATATGGGCAATAGGAAGACAGTTTTTTAACTTCAAAAATCAGTCAAATTTTGTAAAATATATTGGTCAGGCTTTTGGTTGCAAATCAGTAGAGTAACTCACACTGGCTTAAGAGAAAAGAGAATGTATTGGCTCTCATAGGCGGGTAGTCAAGAGGAGGAATGGCAAGTGATTCAAATGAGACTGCTTTCTCTCTCTTTATCTATCTACCTCTACCTCTATCTCTATCTTTCTTTTCCTCTCTCCCCATCCCTGTCCTTCTCCCACTGGCCTTTCTATCTCTTTGTCCAGCCCCCTTTCTTCCCCACCTTCTCCCTGTGTTGGATTTATTTTCCTATTATAGACATCCCATCCCCATATGGAGGGGAAGACTGCTGGCAGCCCCTGCATAGCACCCTTTGAGATCCATGACTAAGAAAGTAAGTCACCGTCTCCAAGTCTGGATGAATGGGGAGCTATGATTGCCTGGATCTGGATCCAGGCCATGTCTGTGGCTGGAGTGAGAGAATCTGGCTGTAATTGGCAGCCCTACAGCTGCACCACACGATCAGAATAGGGGAGTAAGAATTTCCCAGAATTACCTAAGAAGAGCAGGTCCTGCGCAAGTGAAAACCACCCTGCACAGGGCTCCAGCACACCCTGCCTTGCTCTAAAGAAGATAAAGTATGTGAAAGCCTCTTGTCAACTGTAAAGCATTGTCCAAAAGCTAATTGCTGCGCTTATTCCTTTCAAGGTGAATAAAAGCCCCATTACTTAATTATTAAATTAAATTATTATTAAATCATTATTTAATTAGTAAATTAATGCTGGTGGCAGGCCAGTGTTGTCCCACACACTCACTGAGGTGAAAGTAAAATTGCAATAAATAGATAAGAGGTTACCTGCAAATTAAGTAAGTCGATGACAAAAACGTGTTTTGTTTTTAAAACTAGAAATAGTGCTTGTTACTTCAGAACGAGGGTGATAATGTGGAAAGTTCCATCACAGGCATTTTCTGAGGGCTGCTGTGTCCCTGGCTAGATGCCAGCCGGTACTCTGGAAGAATCAGGCACAGCTCCTCTCTTGGAATGTTTTACTGTAACCAGATTCCAACAGCTCAGAATACGCAGATTATGTCAAGGAAGGATCAGGACCAACTGACTGAGTTTCTCACTTTTCCTCCTGATGCCTTGGCAGCCTGCTTCTCAGACATAGTGAATGATGTTTATTTAATTCGTGTGCTGGAGGCAGCGCGCTCTGCGTGGCAGCTGTGCACAGCTGGTTTGAGAGGGCTTTTGCAGCAAGGCCAAAGGCAGGAAGCACATTGCTGTGACACCTTGATGAATGCATCCCTTGGAAGGAAGCACCCTTATAATAAAGTCACAAAAGAAATCTTCAGACATACATTCTTGGAAGCCCAGCGGCGTGCATGTATGAGTGCAGCCAAAATACTTCCAAAATGACTCTGTTGGAAGGTAAATAAGGCCAATACTAGGCAGGATTTTTAAAAGTCTGACTGCTGTGTCTCCAGGCAACATTCTTATAGCCATCTCCCGGTACACACACATGCACACACACACTGCATCCATCTGTTATAAACCCTACGCCTGCTTCCAACACCCCAGGCCTCCTACTTTTCCAATCAAAAAGGGGAGAAGAGGTAGTTGTCACTTTCCCCTGTTGAATGATCAACTGGGTGACTTTTGTGTTGCTGAATTTTGCCTGCTCAATAGGCATTACATTTCAGGCCTTGAACTCTAACTGAGGTAAATGACAGCTTCTGAGCAAACGAGTGCCTATGGGGGGTGGGGGGGGGGCGGGATGTCTGGAATCACACCCAATCTTATTGGGACAACAGTCCTGATGGAGAAAGTCTGATTCAGTCTTTATAACAAGAGTAGAGGACAGTGATATGGGAATCATGTCTTCACCAGCCCCCCCCTCCCCCAGAGCCTTGTTTGGCTGGGGACTGGTCCCAGAAATGGTGCCCAGAAGGCCAGTCTCTTGACCTTGACTGCACTCCAGGAACCAGAGCTGCATCTGAGGTAGTGAGGATCCCTGACACATGTCTCTCTCTCCATTTTCCTTTATCATCCATGTATGAGTCTGCCATAAAGTACCTCAGACTGGGTGGTTTAAACTACAAAAAATAATTTTCTCCAATTTCTGGAGGCTAGTTGTCCAAGACCAAGTTGCCAGCAGGGCTGAGTTCTTCTGAGGCCTCGCTTCTTGGTGTGTAGGTGGCCGTCTTCTCCCTCTGTCTTCACATGGTCTTCCCTCTGTATGTAGGGTCTGTATGTGTGGTTTAGGGCCCACTTTGATGACCTCATTTTAACTTAATTATCTCTTTAAAGATCTTATATCCACTTTCTGAAGTACTGAGGGATTAAGAGCCCCAACATATGATTTGGGGAGTATACAGTTAGCCCATAACAACTCACCTCCTTCCCCTTACCCTGACCACTTTCCCTCCCTTAACTGCCTAATCCAGGTCAGGCCTGGCTGACCCAGGTATTTGGTTGCCAGATGTGTGGAGCCAGAGAGAACTAAATAGTCCCCCCGTTAAAAGCCAGAAACGAAGCCAAGAGGCCCTTGAATCTGGGGGTGAAAAGCTTGGCAGGGCTGAGGTGGTCACCAGAAGCTAAGGTTAATATCTGAGGAGTCAGGAAGCCAGAGAGAAAACAAATCATAGATCAAAATGGTGACCAGGGGCCATCTGAGCCAACAATAGACTAAGCAGGCTGTAGTCCATGGCTGCTTATGAGAAATGTGTGGCATAGGAACCTGAGATAGAATGGACATTGACCCAGACTTGCACAGTTTAATTAAAATCGGGACTTTCCCTTCCTTGCCTTGCATGATTCATGATTCTTTGATATCATACACATTGCTTTTGTTATCGTCACAATTAGCTAGTTAATATTAATAATAGGGAAAGAGCGAAAGGGAGGCCAGACGTTTTAAGCATGGTCATCTGGACAGCTTCAACAAGAAGCTACAGCTTTATGCTCCCCATGGAACCACAGCTCATTCCCTACAGATCATGGGGGTGGGGGAAGGGATCAAACAAAGGGGAGATGGGGGGCATGTGCAGAGAAGGCAGGGTGATGTAGGGAAGATGCTTTCCTGTCAGTCTAGCCTGGGGTACAACGGATTGGCTAGGAAGTAGACCCCATCAGAAGCATGCGAAATCTTGGAGAATTAATTGGTTCATTTGAAGAAGCTCCTGATCAAAATCCTGAAACACAGAGTTCCTCTCTCCAGCTTGCTCTTGCTGTATCTTGCCTTGTGACCCACCCTTGCCCATCCGCTCTCCTGCTCTCTCTCCACAGCCTTTGAGTTTAAGCAGCCACATGGCCCATGGTGTGTGGATACCACACACAATAGACTGCAGCTAGGAACCGTGCTAAACTAGCCAGATGCTGGACTAAGCTTTAATATGGAACAAAAATTCTGGACAGTGGCTTTAAATCTGGCTCTGAAGACAGGATTGAATTTCTTCTATGGCAAGACGGGAACATGGAGAGAAACCCCCTTAGTTTTACATCCTCAATAAAGCTTTCCATGAAATCCCATCCTCCTATGGGGGCCTCAGAAAACTCTCTTTCTCTAGGTACCCCGAGAACTCCACTTCCACCAATAACACTTTCTCTGCTTAAAATCTCCTTCTGCCACAGTGTTAACCTGGTAGCTCCTGCCTGACCCTGTAGATTTTACAGCGTGTCACTTCTGATGAAGTGCGTCCCTAACTCGGGGCAGTTTAGTTTAGTTGTTTAGAGATCCAACTAGATTATTAAATTCCATGAGAGTAGTGACACATCTTGCGCTTTGAGTCCCCGAATTCGAAAGTTCTCAGCAAGCCTTACTCAATGTATGTTGTAAGTGAAGTTGTTCACAATCTTTCTTTGAACTCATTTGGCTTGCGTACCCTTTCTGTGTCTCTCATTCTGTCTTATACGTGGGACAGTACACAGTGTGCTCCGTGCTTTAAGAAACATGAACAGGTTGGTGAGATGGTTATGAGCGCAGACTCTGGCACCAGACTTCTTGGGTTTGAAGTCACTGTTTATTGGCCTGGTGGCCACGTTAGTTTGCTAGGGCTACATAACACAGTACCACAAACGGGGTGGCTTACCCACAAATGTATTGTCTCCAGTTCTGGAAGCTAGAAGCCTGAGATGGAGGTGTCGGCAGGGTGGTTTCTTCTGAGTGCTGTGAGGAAGACTCCTGGCTTCTGGTCGTTTGCAGGAATCTCTGCTTGTCCGTGGTGTCTGTTGCATAACCTCAGTCTCTGCCTACACCTTCACATGGAGTTCTCTCTGTGAGCATGTCTGTGTCCTAATTTCCCCTTTTTATAAGGAGACCAGTCATATTGGAGTAAGGCCCACTCTCCTCCAGTATGACTTCAACCCAACTAATTTCATCTGCAATGACTCTATTTCCAAATGAGATCACATTCTAGAGTCCTAGGGGTTGGGACTGCAGTTATACTAATCGTGTGTATGTGTGGAAGGGCACATTCACCCATTACAGCGACCCTTGGCAAATTACCTGGTTTTAGTTTGCATATTAGTAAAATAGAATAAAAATATAGCCTAGCTTATAGGGGTGTTGTGTGATTAAGTGAATTAATATTTGTAAAGCATTTAAAATAGTGCATAGCACAAGTAAGCCCTACATCAGCATTAACCATTATTTTTTGGCTGCGTACATGTCTTTCCTCTTCATTAACCTGTGGTGGTGGGGACTCCGCTTGGTCATGTTTCTAACTGTGTCATATCATCTAGAGCACAGCACTTTGTACCTGACTGAAAATCTTTGAACTGAATTTATTAAACTAAATGGAAGGCACGGTGATCCTGGACTAGAATTGAAAGTCTGTCTGGATTTGTGAGATAATACATTTGGTAGATTACACTTCATCATGCCATTCACATAGTTAGTCCCAAAGGCTTGCCCTGCGCTGCATCTGAAACCTCTCTTCTTTCTTGTCCTCTTTCTGAGATTTCCTGCTTCCTTAAAAGCGCTTGGGGAATTCAGTGTTACACATACAAATGCCATCTTGTCTCCAGGTATAGAGAGAGCGCTCAGCCTGAGCATCTTACCTTTACACACTGGCATCATTGATGCTGGGGTTTTCTAATCAGTCATGGTATTATCAGGGCGAGGCAGGAACAAGAAGGGAAGAGCAATGTGTTATTTCTTCTCAGAGGCCTGGGTGGGCCATCTGGCAATCTTTAAATCCAGGTGCCAGATTGATAACATGCTTTGGGTGACTTTATAAATGTATTCTTCAGGGGAGATGTTGTTTTAACCTCTGTGCTTCACCCCACTTCCTCGCTGATGGAAATCTTTTCTGTCCTTTGCTTGAAAAGTACGTGGAACACAACCCAGTAGAGACTAATAAATCAGCCTAAGAATTTCTCAGCTGGTCCGAACAGCAGCTAATGATGGGAAAGGTGGTTGAATTATCCTGCGTGAAGCGAGGGCAAGAAAACCATGTGCAAGTATTGCTCAGTGAATATGAGGCACAGTCTGGGGTTCCTGAGTGAAACAGCAACTCAGTTCTTCCTCTTATTCCAGCGACAGAGGGGACCATCTCCATGTGGGAGTCCAAGTGATGACATGAGAAAATGCTGCAGGAGGGACAGTGAGTTCAGGTTCTAGCCTTGACTGGGTTGCTTATTGGTTTCTTGAAATTAACAAGCCATGTTACTTTTTGTGTCTCTGTTGCCTCATTTGCACAATGAGGTTGTTGAACTTGTACCGTGATCTTTGAAGTTCTTCTATGCCAGTGATTCCCAACCTTTTTTTGGTCGTGCCTCACCTAAGCATCTCTAAAATAATGGTGCCCCCACCCCCTGTGACATATAATTCTTATTATTAAAAAAGTGAACTCCTCTTCATGTGGAGGAAACCTAAAAAGCCATTAACTTGGTCTAAACAAGCTTCCAAAGAACATGGCATCCATGAAAGAGAAAAATAAAAGAACAAAAGGACAGTTGAAGTACCGAGGAAAAAAATCACTAAGTAATTGTTAAAAAATAATTATATGAAAAAATAGCAAATAAAGTTTCAAAACATATAATAGAGAACTGAAATGCATACATATGCCACAATATGCATTTCTATACTGTATATGAGGCCCCTAGAACCATAAGAAATGCAAAAAATTCACTGTTAACAAATCATTCTCGAATTATCCCCCTTAAAAATCAAATTGCCCCTCTGTGGGGTGTGCGCTCCACATTGGGAACCACCGTTCTATGCTTTCACTTCCCCCATCACATTTTATAACCCTGTGGACCTGCAGTGTTTTGACTCCAGGCTAAGTGGATACAATCATTGTAGTTTCTGGCAACTCACCCTGTAATTACTCTCATGGAACTCAGTTCCCAGTATTTGTATTTCCTGAATTGCATTGTCTCAGAATTGTATATTCTAAATTTCATTGTATATTCTAACTTGCATGGTCTCAAACTAGTTCAAGGCTTGAATAAGAGACTGAGTATGTATTATAACTGAATCAAAGGAAAAAAAAGGAACACATAGAGGTCAACTCTTAATACTGAGAAATTATCTGAATGGCTTAGCAAAGAAGTGTCCCCACATGTGAGACAGAAGATTGTTTATCATCATTGTGTATGTTTCTCTGCTCTCAATACTTCTGGCACCAAATGTGTGGGCTTTATTCTCCTTGTACCAACCAATTTGCCAACGCTCTGGACCCTACTGGATATCATATAACTTAATTTAATTCGGACACTACCTGGAGTTGGTGCCCAATTCCACAGGTTTAAGGGCTTAGTCCCACAAGACTGCCCTCAGCTTCAGACACCAGTCACACATGGTGGGTCCTCAGGGTACCCACACTTCTGTCTATCTTGTCTACTAACTTGGGTGTTCCCATAAACCCAGTCAATTTTCAATCATTTGCTAGAAGAGCTCACAAAACTCAGGGAAACATCTACCTATATGTATTAATTTATCTTAAAGGGTATTATAAAAGATACAGATTGAAGAAGTTTTTAGGAGAAAGTCAGAAGGGTCCTACATGTGGAAATGTCTGTCCCCTTGGAGTTGGTGTGTGCTACCCTCTCAGCATGTGAATGCATTCAACACAGATGCTCTCTGAACCCCATTTAGGAATTTTTATGGAGGCTTCATCTTGTACATATGATTATTAATTCAATCTCCAGCCCCTCTTCCCTTTATGAGAATACAGGAAGGGCTAAAAGTTCCAAGCTTCTACAGACTGGACTCTCAGAGGGAAGGCAGAGGTGTATTGGGGAGTGGGGGGTGGAGGGGTGGAGGGGGTGGGGGGTGGAAAGAGATCAACTAAAGAACTTGCATGCATATATGCATAACCCATGGACATAGACAATAGGGTAGTGAAGGCCTGGGGGCTGGAGGACAGACAGGGTCAGGCTAGAAGGGGATAATGGGGGGTGGGGAGGTGCGAGGGAGGGAGACATACGTAATACTTGTAATACTTTCAACAATAATGATTTAATTTAAAAAATAATAAAAAATAGAAGTTCCAAGTATCTAATCATGTCTTGATCTTCCTGGTGACCAGCCCCTCTTCTGAAACTGCCCAGGATCCAACAAGGAGTCATCTGATTAGAACAAAAGATGCTTCTCTCACTCGGGAAATTCAAAGGAATTTAGGAGCCATGTATAAGATGCTCCTATCACTTCAGAAATTACAAGGTTTTTAGGAGCTCTGTGTCAGGAACCAGGGGCAGAGACCAAATACATATTTCTTATGTCACATTGTCCTTGTGAAGTCTTGGAATAAAGCAGAAATAAAAGGGAATATAAAGGGTGAAAAACATCCCTGGGTCTCACCTTTAACTCAGAGCTTCTTAGCACGAGGGCTGAGTCATTGATATTGACAGAAACAGAAGCAGGGTCTCCCAGAAATACGCCAGCCGATCACTACCTGGAAGGCCTTTCTGCAGTATTCTGAGGGGGTCACAAGTCAGTTAAGGCGCCAACTGGCTGGGGATGAATTTTTACTTTTTATTTTTAATTTTTGGCAAGTTTAGCTCAGGCAGCGAGTGGTTTGGGATGATCTTGGAAGAAAATGCTTTGTGAGGGTAGAGTGAGCTGGGTCGCTCTGCCCCATATCGCGCCTGGCTATTTCTCTGAAGCAAGGAGTAATGTGGATGTGGAAGAAGTCTCAAACCTCCAGTCTTCCTAAACAGTCCCTATAAGAAGAGAAGTGGGTGGAGGAGGAGGAAGAACACACATCGAGACCCCAATTTGAAGAGTCTCTGATTTTAAGAGTAGAGTAAATGTATTTTTATTCTACTTTCTCATAAGAGCCTCAATGCATTTATTCTCTTAAGTCCCTAGTTGCGTTCACTTGATAATGAAGGTCTGCACGGACTCACACTTTTTTTAGATCTGTTTTGGTTGTCATAACTATTTCTATCCATTCATAATGCTGCTTGCTCGACCTTTCAGAAATGTTATTTTCTTTTTCTCATGGGCACTTTCTTAGACTAGGTATTCTTCTTAAGAAGGACCTGAAGAAAATGTGCAGAATGCCTTGGCTGCATTTTACGACGTCGGCATGTTATCAGCCCTCACTACACAGGAACGGTTCTATTTACTCACCTGCTGTCCTCAGAGCTCTGCAGAGCTGGCTGCAGATCAGGCCTCTAGATATTCCCAAGCCTCTGGTTGCTCTCAAAGCCAGGGATGGGCTAATTAGCTGAATTTCACATTTGAGGAAAAACCATCTGAGAACATGAAACATTTGGGCTGGTAAAACCTGAGACAGTTTTTATACTCACATAACATTTGGTGGAAAATAAATCCAAATAAATGCTAATTCCTTCATATTTAAGTGGTTAAAATATTGCTTTGTCAGAATTATTTTATAGACACACAATATTTTTCAACCCAGGTCCTCACTTTGATTTGGCCTATAACCAATTTACTTGTATTATTATTCTAACTTCTAAATCAGCATAATCAAGCATATAGTTTGTCAATCATTTTTATATGTTGAAAATTCTGACTTCAAATAATCCTTTGATATATATTTAAAAATCCCTTTTACTATTTAAAAAAACCTCAGTTAAGAGTTTTTATAGTGACTGATTTGCTATAGAGAAACAATATGCTTGATAGTTACTTAGTCATTTTGAATTTCAGTTTTCATATAAAAAAATGGAAATAATACCTCTCTTACACTGTTGTAGAGTAATATGAGATAATAAATGGGACATACTTTGTAAACAGTAAAGGTCTAATATTAGCATTGATTTTACTAAAAGCAAAGCAACTGAAATATAATCATATCCTATCTAATAAAGAGTGAATATGCTAATTGACCCTCACACTGTCACAAAGATGGTGGCCCCACAGCCAATAAGGAGGGAATATGCTAAATGACTGTCACACTCTAAAAGATGGCGGTGCCCACAGCCACAAGATGGCCAGCAGGGGCGGTCAGTTGTGGGCGATCTGGCCAGCAGGGGAGCTTAGTTGTGGGCAACCAGACCTGCAGAAGAGGGCAGTTAGGGGCAACCAGTCCATCACGGGGGGACCAGGCTAACAGGGGAGGGCAGTTGGGGGCTACTAGGCCAGTAGGGGAGGGAAGTTGGGGGTGACCAGTCTGGCAGGGGAGGGCAATTGGGGGTGACCAGGCCAAAAGGGGAGGGCAGTTGGGGTGATCGGGCTGGCAGGGGAGCGGTTAGGCATCAATCAGGCTGGCAGGGGAGTCATTAGGAGGTGATCAGGCTGGCAGGCAAAAGCACTTAGGGGCAATCAGGCAGGTAGTAGGCAGGCAAGCAATTGGGAGACAACAGTCCCAGATTGTAAGAGGGATATATGAACTGGCAGTTGGACATCTCTCAAGGAGCCCAACTTGGAAAGGGTGCAGGCTGGGCTGAGGGACACAGCCTCCCCCCACCCCCCACCCCCCCAGTGCACGAATTTCATGCACTGGCCCTCTAGTCCTATATATAAAGCCTAATATGAAAATTGTCCCCATGGGAGTTCAAGCAGGAGACCAATCACTTGATATTACATGCGCTGACCACCATAGGGCAGCATGGAACAAAGGAGGGCCCCAGCTGGCAGCCAGTATCTGGGGAAGGGAGGCCCTGGCTTGCAGCTGGAAGACCCTGATCAGCCCTGTCCAGGACTCTACCCCTGCACAAATTTCATGCACTAGGCCTCTAGTAAATATATAATAATAGAACCTAACTGTGACAATAGTTATATAATCATAGAACTGCATACTGTTGATATACCTACTCACAGGAGGCAAATCAAAATTAAAGTTTTTATTTGCATACTAATATTTAGCATTCCTATAGAGCCCATAATTATAGTGGACATTCACAACCCTGTATATCCTGAGTATTGTTCATGGATTAAAAAAAAAATCCTCAATGGAAATTTTCTCATTTGTATAAATGGAGGTGTAGATAGAAGAGGAGACTCTTCACCCTTCCACACTGTGAGCAGTTTTCCTCCTGATCACTCATCATTCAGATTCCTGGTCTATAAAGGCTGGAGAGCATTTACTTACCTAGAATCACTGAAAGTCACACTTCAGTAATCAGGATAGGGGTGGGCCGACTTGGGGTGGAGCTGATGGGGGGAAGGGCCACAGGCAGTTGGCTGGCTGGCCCTTCCCCCATTCAGGCCCATTGGCCACCACAGTGCACATCATAGCTACTGGTCATTCTGGTTGTTCCACTGTTAGGTTGCTTGGCTTTTTCATGCAGTGGGGCGGGGAGGGGGTCTCTCAGCCTGGCCTGTGCCCTCTCACAGTCCAGAGCCCTCAGGGGATGTCCAACTGCTGGCTTAGGATGTCCCATGGGAGCACACTGACCACCAGGGGGCAGCTCTTGTGTTGAGCCTCTGCTCCCTGGTGGTCAGTGTGCATTGTAGAGACTGGTTGTTCTTCTGTTTTATCAATTTGCATATTAGCCTTTTATTATATAGAATAGATAGATTATGGACTGTATTCCCTATGCTGTACTTAATCCCATCACTTTTTTACTCAGTTCCCCAACGCCCCTCCCATCTGGCAAACATCAGTTGGTTCTTCTGTATCTATAAGTCTATTTTTGTTTTGTTTGTTCATTTCTTTGTTCTTTAGATCCCACATATCAGTGAAATCATATGATATTAAGACACCCACATTTATCTATTAGTTCATCTCCACGTAACAGAAAACCCAAATGAACACTGACTTGAGCACACAAGAACATTTTTTATCTCATGTAAAAGAAGTCTGATGGATGGAACCTAAAGAATGTGGAAACTCCACAGAATTTGTAGGGCTGCAGGCTCCTTGTATCTTCCTGCTACATTACCCAGGTATATGGCTTATCTCCTGAAAGTCACCTCAGTATCCAAGATGTTTGTGTAGCTTCATCCCACAAATTCAATAGGATGGAGAAAGGAAGAACTCAAAAATGTCTTTCCCGCCCTAACCGGTTTGGCTCAATGGATAAAGTGTTGGCCTGCACACTCAAGGGTCCCAGGTTCGATTTCAGTCAAGGGCATATACCTTGGTTACAGGCACATCCCCAGAAGGGAGTGTGTAGGAGGCAGCTGATCAATGTTTCTCTCTCATCGATGTTTCTAATTCTCTATCCCTCTCTCTTCCTCTCTGTAAAAAATCATCAATAAAATATTTTTTTTAAATACCTTTCCCTAGTTCTTTCTCCCTATTTTAAGGAACCTTCCTGGAAGTCACTTCCAGCAATTCATGAATATATTTCATAGGCCAGAGCTTAGTTAGCCACACTTAGGTGCAAGAGAGGCTAGGAAATATAGTATTTTAGTTTGTGCATTATTGCCCTAAGTTGTATAGGCATTTTATTATATTAACTAGATGCCTGGTGCATGAAATTCATGCACTGGGGGGTGGGGTCCTCAGTCCAGCCTGCACACTCTCGCGATCCAGGACCCACTGGGGGATGTCCGCCTGCCAGCTTAGGCCCTCTCCCCACAGTCAGACATCTCTCTCGCAGTACAGGATCCCTAGCTCCTTACTGCCCACCTGCTCGCTGGTGTTTACTGCTTAGCTCACTGCTCCTTAGCACTACCATGGAGTCGGGAAAGGCTCCCGCCACCACTGCTGCACTCACCACCTGTGAGCCTGGCTTCTGGCTGAGTGGCACTTCCTCTGTGGGAGCACACTGACCACCAGGGGGCAGCTCCTACGTTGAGCACCTGGCCCCTGGTGGTCAGTGTGCATCATAGCACCTGGTCATTCTGGTCATTCCGCCATAACGGTTGGTTAGGCTTTTATTATATAGATAAGATAAAAGGCAAGAATGGAGATTTGATAAGCAACTACCAGTTCCCAAACAAAGTGTAAATTATTTGTAGTATCCTGGGGAAAGAGTAGAAAGGAAAACCTATGGTCAAGGAGAATTGACCTGGTGACCTGACCAACTGTCTATAATCATACTTCCACTCTTACTGGACTAATAGCCTGGCTTCTTCCACCAGTGGGGTGGGGGGAGGGAGGAAGGAATAATAATTAGCATCTATTATTTACTTGATATTTGCCAAGCCATGTATTACCACATTAAATGCATTATCTTATTAAGTCTCAAAGCAACCCTGGAAGTATGTGCTAATATTATTCGTATTCTATATATACTCAATTGAGGCTTGAGATTAATTAATTTAATGAAAATTACTAGAAAGCAGAGACTTGAACTCAGGCCATTATCTCAGAAGCAAATACTCTAAACTAACATGCTATCCATCATACCTAGAAGAGAAGAAACAAAGAAGAGGAGAGAAGTTATGAAGAAGTTACAGAATAAAATTGTGTCCCAGAACTAAAGTTAAAAAAATGGTATATTAAAATGCTAAAATATAATTTTTAATGGTAAAGTGGTGACTCTCACATAAATATTAAACAAACATGTATCAAATAGTTTTATTAATGGGTGAGCCAGTTAGATGTTAAACCTCCTCTTATAGGAAATGAGGAATGCTGCAAAGAGATTACAAATAGATGCAAGACTGGTCTACCCACAGGACAGTAACCAATGGCATTCCACCAGATACGATTCTTTTCTGTTTCTTAGAGCAAGAATTACTTGCATCATCTTCAGTTTTCTTACAGAGTTCTAAAATAGCTTTAAGATACTGAAAGGCAAAGATAACCTAAAAGGGTATGCTAGACAGGCCCTCAGTAACCTTGCCATCATCTTAAAGACCCATCATTTAAAATGTATCTCCCCATTGCCAGGTATGCCAG
Organism: Murina feae; assembly: GCA_004026665.1. NCBI lineage: Eukaryota > Metazoa > Chordata > Mammalia > Chiroptera > Vespertilionidae > Murina > Murina feae. The sequence goes on along the minus strand of PVJC01022308.1, from coordinate 9,064 downwards.
CATTTAGAGAGAGATAAAGAATATCTCCCAGCCTGGCTGGCACGACGCAGCGGCTGAGCGTCAACCTATGAACCAGGAGGTCACGGTTCCATTTTGGGTCAGGGCACATGCCCGGGTTATAGGCTCAATCCCCAGTTTGGGATGTGCAGGAAGCAGCCAATCAGTGATTCTCTCTCATCATTGATGTTTCTCTCTCTCTTTCCCTCTCCCTCTCTGAAATCAGTAAAAATACATACTTTTTTTTTTTTAAAGAATATTCCCCAAGTTCCTTTTAACCAGTTACCCTTTATTGACCTTAGGACCAGCATAAAGACTGGAAAGGGGAAGACTGATCTTTTCTCTTGGAACTGCTCCTCTGTGATGGTAATAACTTCCAAACTAAGATGGAAACTAGATTCCAAGGGCTGCTAAGTCACCTTTGGTGAGGTCATTAACAAATGTGTATTGGATGCCTTCAATGTGCCAGATACTCTGCCAGCTGAGCAAAGCAGACATGGCCCCTGCTGTCGGATACAGTTCAAGAGAGAAAACTTACCTTCCAAATGAGAGCAAATAAGCTAGCTAATGGGATGTGCAAAGGTGCAACCCTGCAGCCCCTCTCCGCCCCCACCCCCCCACCCCCCCGCCCCATACACACACACAACTGTGAATTGTTTCTATAGACATTCCAGATTTCGGTCCTTACTTTATAACTTGATCAAAGCTTCCTTTCCAAGTCTAAACAGTTGTCTGCCTCCTTGAGGCTCCTTTTCCCCAGTGTTTGAGCATTCTGGAACACCTTTAAGGGAAACAGCTATCTGTGTTAAAGTTGCCAGTGTGGTTTTTTTGTGGGTTTTGTTTGTTTTGTTTTGTTGACGGCCAAACTATAGGATTGGCAGCATTTCCCTCATAAAAGCTTCCTGTGACTTCCTTCTGCCACCTTTGGAAATTCTGCAGGTGATAAAGGGACACATAATTACTCAGTACAGAGAAGCTTCTGGACTCCTTAAGTCATCCCAAAGAGAAGCAAGGGAAAGTCCCTTTCTTTGACTCTTTCCCTTCCTTCTGCGTCTGTCTCCCTCATCTGTCGTTCTGTCTTCCTCACTCTGTGTTCTCATTGCCCTGCCAACTAGTTCTTTTTTAAAAATATCTTTATTGATTAAGGTATTACATATGTGTCCTTATTCCCCCATTACCCCCCACCTCCCCGCTCATGCCCTCACCCCCCTGTTGCCCGTGTCCATCGGTTAGGCTTATATGCATGCATACAAGTCCTTTGGTTGATCTCTCTCCCTTACCTCCACCCTCCCCTCCCTACCTTCCCTCTGAAGTTTGATGGTCTGATTGATGCTTCTCTGTCTCTGGATCTATTTAAGAAAAAAAAAAAAGAAGAAGAAGAAGGAATTCTTATCATTTGCAACAGCATGAGTGGAACTGGAGACCAAGTGGTTCTTGTTTGCAAAGGTTTTCTGCGCTCACGTCTCCGGCTGGTTCCTCCTGGGGCCCATTTATTCTTTTTAGCAGCCAATTTCATAAGGCCCTGTTCGCTGCACACTGATAATTAAGCACCAGTAGCCCAAGAGGGGTCATAGGCAGTGCTCACTGCTGTAATCACCTTGATTACAGGAGGGAAGCAGATGTGCACTGAGGGGGAGAAAGGAAAAAGAGAGAGAGAGAGAGTAACCGCAGGTACTTCCTCTTCAGACCCTTCTCAGAAAGGAGCCAAGCCATATGCCACTATCATCATCATCAATAATAGTTATGAACTAAACTTGTTGAAACACACTGACAAATCACTTTTCACCCAAGTCTGCCCCTGTTTAGCGGCATGTCCTTAGGTTGGACACTGACCCCGCCCCCCTTAGGACTCAATTTCCCGATTATTAAATGATGGGCTCAGAACAAGTAGTTAGCAAAAAACTTTAGCTCAAATATTCTGTTGAAGTGAATTAAAGGCACTGAACTTTTAAACAGTAAACTTACTATTGCTTTTTTTAATGTCTGAGCAAAGGTTCAGAATTGCCATTAAGGAATGGGCTGAAGGGAAATAAAAGAAACATTGGTGTCCTGTTGTTTGGGGGGCTGGCTGCTCACTGACTTCTTTCTTTTCCATTAAAGTGGGAACTGTGTTGTTGATGGTTTCCTTTGCTGTGCAGAACCTTTTTATTTTGATGTAGTCCCATTTGTTTATTTTCTCTTTAGTTTCTAGTGCCCCAGGAGCAGTATCAGTGAAGAAATTCCTTCAGCATATGTCTACGGTTTCGCTGCCTGTGGATTCCTCTAGTATTTTTATGGTTTCCCATCTTATTTTTAAGTCCTTTATCCATTTTTAGTTTATTTTTGTATATGGTGTAAGTTGGTGGTCTAGTTTCATTTTTTTGCATGTATCTCCAATTTTCCCAACACCATTTATTGAAGAGGCTGTCTTGACTTCATTGTATGTTCTTGCCTCCTTTGTCGAATATTAATTGCGCATAGTGGTTTGGGTCAATTTCTGGGTTCTCTATTCTATTCCATTGATCTATATGTCTGTTCTTATGCCAGTACCAGGCTGTTTTGAGAACAGTGGCTTTGTATTGAGATCCCTCCTACTTTGTTCTTCTTTCTCAGGATTGCTGCAGCTATTCGAGGTCTCTTTTAATTCCAGATGAATTTTTGGAGAGTTCATTCTAGGTCTGTGAAATATGCCATTGGTATTTTAATGGGGAGTGCATTGAATCTATAGATTGCTTTGGGTATTATGGACATCTTGATGATGTTGATTCTACCAAACAGTGAATATAGTATGTTCTTTCATGTGTTATGTCTTCCTCTATCTCCTTTTTCAGTGTCCTGTAGTTTTCCACGTACAGGTCTTTTACCTTTTTAGTCAAGTTTATTCCTAGGTATCTTAATTTTTTTGGTGCGATGGTAAATGGGATTGCTTTTTTAGTCTTTCTGTAGATTCATTATTGGTTTATAGAAATGCCTTAGATTTCTTGACACTAATTTTGTATCCTGATACATTGCCAAATTCATTTATTAAGTCAAATAATTTTTTGATGGAGTCTTTAGGGTTTTCTATGTACAGTATCATGTCATCTGCGAATAAGGACAGTTTTACTTCTTCTTTTCCAATTTGGATGGCTTTTATTTCTTCTTGTCTGATTACAATGGCTAGTACTTCCAGTACTATGTCAAACAGGAGTGGTCAGAGTGAGCATTCCTGTCTTGTTCCTGTTCTTAGGGGAAATACAAGAAAGCTCACTGCATGGGAGAACATATTTGCAAATGTTATCACCGATAAGGGCTTAATTTCCAGCATTTACAGGGAACTCATACAACTTAACAAAAGGAAGATAAACAACCCAATCAAAAAATGGGCAATAGACCTAAATAGATATTTTTTGAAAGAAGACAGAAGAAAGGCCAAGAGACATATGAGAATATGCTCAAAGTCACTAATCACCCGAGGGATGCAAATTAAAAAATGACATTGTGGTACCATCTCACACCTGACAGAATGGCTATCATCAACAAATCAACAAACAACAAGTGCTGGCGAGGATGTAGATAAAAAGGAACCCTCGTGCACTGCTGGTGGGAATGCAGACTGGTGCAACCACTGTGGAGAACAATATGGAGTTTCCTCAAAAAACTAAAAATGGAACTGCCATTTGACCCAGTGATCCCACTTCTAGGAATAAATCTCAAGAAACTAGAAACACCAATTAGAAAGGATATATGCACCCCTATGTTCATAGCAGCACAATTCACCATAGCTAAGATTTGGCAACAGCCTAAGTGCTCATCAGTAAGGAGTGGATTAAAAACTGTGGTACATCTACACAATGGAATACTATGCTGCAGTGAAAAAAAGAGTTCTTATCATTTGCAACAGCATGGAAGGAACTGGAGAGCATCATGCTAAGTGAAATAAGCCAGTGAGAGAAAGATAAATATCACATGATTTCACTCATTTGTGGAATATAATGAACAACATAAACTGGTAAACAAAAATAGATCCAGAGACAGAGAAGCATTGATCAGACTGTCAAACCTCAGAGGGAAGGTAGAGGAGGGTGGGGTAAGGGAGAGAGATCAACCAAAGGACTTATATGCAAGTATATAGGCCTAACCAATGGACACAGACTACAAAGGAATGAGGGCATGAGTGGGGTGCATAGGGGGTAATGTGGGGATAAGGACACATATATAATAACTTAATCAAGAAATTAAAAATAAATAAATAAATGAAGTGGTAATGGTACATGAGGAAGGGGAATCAAGTGATTTAGGTAGGTCTAAAATAAAACAAAGTCATCTCCCACTCACCCATTCATGCCCAATCACATTTCCCAGTGAACCAATCTGAGCTTTTGATTTTTTAGTTATTTAGCTGATTGCCATCATCACATTTTATCACTTTATATCCTAACTAGGGGCCCAGTGCATGAAGATTTGTGCACTGGGGGGGGGGGGGGGGGGGGGGGGGGGGGGGGGGGTCCCTCAGCCTGACATGCACCCTCTCCAATCTGGGAGCCCTCTCCAATCCGGGAGTTTCTGTCTGTCTTTGCAATCATATGAGCGAATTATCTGAGACCCCCAACCCAGTTTGGTTTGTTGCTCACAGGATAATAGAGTCTTTTTTTTTCCTTTGCTCCATTAATGGAGATTTCCTAAAAGTTTTAGGATATCTTCCCTTTAATTTTTCCTAGACACTCTGATTTTACTTATGTCTCTCACCTTTGCTTTCCCTCCACCCCCAACTGCAACAGTAACTTGCTGGAGGCTCACTTTGCTCTAGGAGATCCGTCTGCCACCAGAACTACAATTCCCAGCATTCCTGGTGCTCCCCATGCTCTGTGTTTTCTCCAACCTAGGGAGCCAGGTCCCTCCAAGCCTCTGGCTCTCCTGCTCTGCTCTCCCTCCAGCGACCGAGGGAGCCATGTCCCTCCAAGGGAGCAACCAAGGGAGCCATGTCCCCCTATGGTGCCGGCTCTCCCACTCTGTTCTGTGTATGCAAATTACCCACCATCTTTGTTGGGTTAATTTGCATACTCCTCATTGGCTTGTGGGCATGGCTTGAGAGGAGCAGAGAGACAGATAATTTGCATGTTTCTCTTTTATTATATCCTAATACCCATTTTTCTGTTTCCTGACTTATGTACTTTGAATATACTGTTGACTCTCAGGATAGTCAAAAAGGAACTGTTGTCTTCAGATGCACCTCCCAATTTTGTTTAATTATATTATTTCTAGATTCTCAAGGTTTAGAATAATCAATTTTTAATGCTGTGTCTGTAGCTTGCTTCAGAAAATTTAGCCCCCAGAAAAGCATATAGAGTATAATGATCATATAAATATCATTCCCTATGGAACCAAGTGATATCATTGGACCCGTAGAAAAGAAAATGTTATCCTGGCCAGTGTGGTTCAGTTGGTTGAATGTCATGCTATGTACCAAAGGGTCAACAGTTTGATTCTCAATCAGGGCACATCCCCAGGTTTCAGGCTCAGTCCCCCCTAGGGGAGTGTGCAGGAGGCAGCCAATTGATGTGCTTCTTTCTCTCCCTCTCCCATCCTCTCTCACTAAGATCAATAAAAACATATTTAAAAAAGAAAAGGAAATATCATCTTATGTCACTGAATTCTTGCTACTCCAAAAAGAATGTTCTACATATCAAAAATAGGTAAACTTTTAATTTCTTTTCAAACTTATTCACTTCTAATTCATGCTCAGATTGCCACTCTTCCTTCTACTTACACTATCCTTTTTCTTATATCTTTTCCTCTTGACTGATTCCTTGTGTCTTTTGTTGTTTTTGCTGTTGATTTTATGTCTGTTACACACAGAAAACCTTGGAGGCTTTCTATATCTGAAAACATTTTCTATTCCCTCACACTGTGGATTAATCATTTTGGATTAATTTTATAGCAGCCTATAAAATTGGAATGGTTAGCATGCAGTTTCTTGAATTATAAAATGATGGAATGATTAGAATGAATGAACCCATTTCTAATCATTAGTCTTTTATTTTAGCTTCTTTATTACCGGTTTAAAATTTTTATCTCTTAATTATGTGGATTTACTTATTTTTATTTTTGGCAAAGCATTTTTGAAGAGGGCTTATGTGTGCCATATACCCTGAATTTTTCCATGTTGAAAATGTGATTCGCACTTCCTGGATTTAATCTTCTTTTGGTCACAATTTAATCTTCGTTTGGTCACAATTATTATTTAATCTTCTTTTTCTAAATTCTTTAATCATTGTTTTCCAAATGAATATGACTATGAAGGAGTCTAATGCTAGCCTAAGTTTCTCACACTTTTAAGGTGATTCACTTTGCCTGGTGCCCGAGGAATTTTTTTTTCTCTAAATCCAAAATCTTGAGCAGAATATATTTCCTTGTTACTATTACTATATGAAATTTTTTTATAACTACAATGTATTTTTTCTTTTAAATTCTTTTAATAAAGTCATATTTTTTAGCATACCTTTGAGTGATTTTTCAATACCGTTTTTCTATGTCTGAACTACCTTTATGCTGTTTTGTTTTAATCTGTCTTCCCTGCCTATTAGCTTCTTTCTAATTGCAGAAATCAGTGTGCCTTTTCAAAATCTGCATTCATTATGATAATCTCAAGCTTTTCTATTAATAGCATAATTTTAGATTGCCTATTATAAAATACAAGAGGCCCAGTGCACGAATTCGTGCACCTTGAAAGGCTACGGTGGGCACAGCAGCAGGTCTCAGCCCATCCTCTGCATCCCCGCCCAGCCCTTCCCACCGTGGCCCCAGGTCCCCTATCTGCTGGCAGCCCCACTCCCCCCACTGACCCCACATGCTGATGGCACCAGCCCCGCTTGCACCTGCTGGATGGGCCCAGTGCCAGCAGTGGATGCAAGTGGGAGCTGCTGCTCTGATCAACGCGCAGGAACCAGGGGAGGTGAAGAAGCCCTCAGGGCAATCGGGGCTGGCAGCTGTTGCTCACACCCACTGACTGCACCAAGTGATCAGGACAGTGCCAGGCACTGGCAGCAGTTGTGAGCAGCAGCTCCGGCACTGATTGTGAGCAGGACTGGCATCAGCAGTGGTTGCGAGCGGCGGCTGCCCACCCCGATTGCCCCTTAGGAGCAGGGGGAGGTGGAGAGGCAACTGGGGCCGGCAGCCACCGCTTGCACCTTCTGACAGCGCCTAATGATCAGGGCTGGCGCCAGCAATGGATGCAAGCAGGGCCAGTGCCAGCAGCAGGTATGAGTGCCGGTGGGACTGCAGCACATGTGAGCAAAGAATTTTCAGTAACCACCAGAGGCTCACCCCAATAACAGTGACTGGTGCCCGCCTTCGTCTGGCACCCCTGCACACCTGCTCCACCATCCCAACGCAGTCAATGCCCACCGCGTTCTGCACGCACCTCCTGGTGGTCAGCACACATCATAGCGACCGGTTGTTCAGTTATTCTGCCATTTGGTCTATTTGCATATTAAGGTTTTATATATATAGATTTCATGCACATAGAAATAGAGGCAAGTATAAATATAAGGTATAAAGAATACTAAATAAATAAACACACACATATATATCCACACCCAGTTTAAGAACAATCAATGCTGTTTACTATTGAAAATATTTGAACTTTTTAATAAAATGAATTATGTTATATTTTCTTCAGCAGTCTGCTTCCTCCCTCACCCCTCCCAGCTTAAAATTCTGCTTGTTAAATTAATTTATGTTAACACATATACCTCCAGTTCTTTCTTTCTCACTGTTTAATACTAGTCAGGGTAATCACCATTTATTCATTCATCTCACTGTCACTAGTTACTTCATTTTATTTTATAACTACCAATATAATTTTAGGACAAGGTTATCTTCTGTACATGTGCAAAATTTTGTCTAGAATGTATATTTCTAGGGGGTGATATTTTTAAGCCATAGCATTAAGAATATTGTTAGCTCTAGTATGCCAAATGTTTTTGTAAAATTATTATATATGACTTGAGTATAATATATTATTTTCTTGGATATTGTGTATTATTCTATAATTATGTTGCTTTGCTTCTTGATTTGTTTCCTTGGGTCTGAAATCTCTCTTTTAATCTCATTCTATTGCTTTATCTTCTTGTCTTTAACTTCTTCCATTTAATCTACATTCTCTTTAACTTATATATTCCTTTGTTTTTCCTCATTTGATTTGGTCCTTGAAATAACACTGTGGAATAGGTAATATTTTTATTTTCATTTTATAGGAGAAAAAAATGAACTTCCAAGAAATTATGTGTCTAGGCCACAGCCTTATACTGTGAGTTGAGGATTCACAACCAGCACCCAGTATTCCATCTCCAAATTTTTGCTGTTTCTACTGCTTTAAGGGAAAATATAATTAATGGCTACATTGTGTAGTGTAGCCTCTAAGACTAATTAAGCTTCCAAACTGAACAGGCATAGATAAACAACACTTACATAACACGTGCAACTCAATGAAAATCCTCCCTAATAAGGCAAGGACAGCAGGATACCAGGTGACATTACCCCTGATCTATTTGGAAGTTATTGTGATAATAAAAGGAGGAATTATACTGCTGCTACCAGCTAGGGTGTGCGTGTGTGTATGTGTGTGTGTGTGTGTGTGTGTTTGAAGCAGCTGATAACAAGTGACAGGACTATTGAAATAGGCTTTTGAAACCCAATGTAATACCAAGGAAACAGGATGGAAACAAGATTATGACATGGGTTTTCTTGTACCTTGATGGTATCTTGGGAGAAGAGCCTTTATTTGGAATCTCCCTCTATCCTCAAGTCCCTCTGTCCTGAGGAATCAGGTCACACAGTGAAAACCGGTGCAACAATGAATACGATGGAGGACAGAGCCTTCCGCTGCATAAGGGCCCCTTCCAGCACTTGGAGGAGAGACCGAAGGGCCCTTTTTCCTGGAAAGGACAGTGGCACTGAGTTTCAGTTTTGGAAGAAAGGTTTAGGAAGTGACATAAATGATCTCTACTGAGAATGATGTAAACCAAGGGTGAAGGACAGCAAGACTGACTAAAAAACTATTATATGTTTTATCTCTGAAATTGGCTGCTCTTGTGTCTTAAAGCTG
>PVJC01022307.1:0-27471 GCA_004026665.1 Murina feae | reverse complement strand
AAAGCTTATTAGAGCCTCCTTCCCAGAACCTTTCTCTGAGGCCTCCTTCCTGTGCCAGATACATCAAATAGTCTAGACAATTAGGAAACTGACCGAGCAGAGGAAGTCGGATGGCAGGTGAAAGGTTCACCAACTGCGCAGTAATGGGGCAGGAATTTTACCGCTTTCCCAAACACTGTCATGTTCCCCGTTAACTGTTGCAGCGGTTCTCAACCTGTGGGTCGCGACCCCTTTGGCAGTTGAACGACCCTTTCACAGGGGTCGCCTAAGACCATCCTGCGTATCAGTTATTTACATTACGATTCATAACAGTAGCGACGTTACAGTTATGAAGTAGCAACGAAAATAATTTTGTGGTTGGGTCACCACATGGGGAATGGTATTTAAAGGGCCAGAAGGTTGAGAACCACTGGTTTACAGCATTCACTTGTACTGTCCAGTGGCCCCTGCAGCTAAAAGGGAGCAAACTGCAGACAGCAGGAGCAGATTGCTTTTTAAATGGCTCATCCAGGGCCTCAGTTACAGTTTGCAGTAAATCCCATAAACTTCATTAGGTCTCTGGAATATTAATATACAGACCAGCAGCAATACTAGCCAACAGTTGCAATTATTGAGTGACTTCTGTGTGTCAGGGGTCGGGTGGGGTACTTTGCTTATAGCCAAGATCTTATCTCCTATCATTATCTCTTTGCATTTACTCATCATTTCTCATGCAAAGTGCACATAATCTCCATTTAGTCGGAGGAAACTGAGGTTCAGGGAGGGAAAGTAATTAGTTCCCTGTGGCAGGACAGATAAGGGCAAAGCCAGGGTTCACTCCAGCTCTCCCGGATCCCATTGTTCGCTGAGGACCCTGAAATGGTAAATGTCCATGAGTATCAGAGCCTTAAACTGTGATCCTCAAAACTGGAACTTGTAGACTTCCGCAGGTAGCAGTGGGCAAGCGAAGCTCTTTCCCATCTAAGTGTGTAAGTGCAATATTGTCCATGTGGAGAACGCTCAGCACACTGCCCCGCCAATTTGGCTCAGTGGCTACGCGTCGACCTGTGAACCAGGAGGTCGTGGTTTCATTCCCGGTCGGGGTTGTGGGCTCAGTGCCCAGTGGGGAGCTTGCAGGAGGCAGCCAATAGATGATTCTCTCATCATTAATAATTTCTATCTCTCGCTCCCTCTCCTTTCCTCTCTGAAATCAATAAAAATATTTTTTTTAAAGAAAAGGACACTCAGTACATGAGAAGTTCAAAGCTCACCATCTTCTAGAATGAGACTTCCACTGTAGTAGAAAGAAGCGCTGCAGTGCTGAGGGGCAGAGACCTTCCGAGGAGCAGGCAGGGGCAGGGGGAAGGGAGAGTGGGCGTGGTCAGGCAGCTCTCAGAAGGGAAGTGCGTAAGCGAAATAAGCCAGTCGATGAAAGAAAAATACCATGTGCTCTCACTCATTTATGGATAATAAAGACCATTATAAACTGATACATAAAAATAGATACAGCGGAAAGGCTGAGAGGGTTGGGGTGGGGTTAAGAGATCAACTGAAGGATTGTATGCATGCATATAAGCATAACCAATGGACACAAGACACTGGGGGGGGGTAGGGAAGATCGGGGGAAGGTCATGGGGGGGAAATGAGACATATGTAGTACTCTTTGTAATACTTTAAGAAATAAAACAAAAATTTTTTTAAAAAGTGAAATGTATGGTGCAACAGGGGAGCTGCCTGCACCTGTGGTTACTCTCCTAGGTACATAGTGTAAGTCTGACACGTCCTTGTAGCTGTGCCCTGGTGTCACCTCCTTCGGCCCACCCAGGCCAGTTTTGGCCTCTTCTACTGGCCTCCAGCCGCGGGCCACACCATTTCCTCCAGGCTCTCTGCTCTCTGAGGACCAAGGGCCGCTGCTGTTTGGATTAAAGGCTTACTCCCTAGACCAGGGGTCCTCAAACTTTTCAAAGAGGGGGCCAGTTCACTGTCCCTCAGACCGTTGGAGGGCCGGACTATAGTTTTAAAAACAAACTATGAACAAATTCCTATGCACACTGCACATATCTTATTTTGAAGTAAAAAAACAAGGCAGCAAAAACACCCGGCGGCCCGGATAAATGTCCTCGGCGGGCCGCATGTGACCGCAGGTCATAGTTTGAGGACGCCTGCTGGACTCTTGGTCAAACCCCTCTTCCCAGCTAAGCACTGCCCCCAAATCCTGCCTTTCCTGCTTTCTTCCCTGGCTTGTGGTTTATTCCTTCCAACAGCATTTCCAAGACCACCTCGTTATTGGAGCATCACACCATGGAAACCTTAGCTATTTGCCTCCGTGAGCTTCTTGTGCAGTGATTCGTGACACTGCATTTGAGGCTAAAAGTACTTACCGTGTAACCCTAGAAAATCCCCCAGCATCCCATGCAAATGCTGAAGAATGCAAACATGTGCATGGACACACACACACACACACACACACACACACACACACACCACACCATTTCCTTCTTTTATTTTTACTTAAACCTAAGGACTAAAAGACCTTCAGCTCTTAAACCTAAATCCTTAATTAATGCAACATCTTTTCCAAGGATGCATTGTATTATTTTGTTGTTTTGACGTTTTAGATTTTGTTCCCTCTTGCCTGGTTCGATTTAGTTGAGCTTTAAATGTTTGTTTGTTTGTTTTTATTAAGTTGCTGGAACCATCATTCCTAACAGTTATGAAGCACTTACCAATATGACAGGTACTCTGTTCAGCACTTTATGCGAATTGGATCGTTTAATCTTCAGAGTCACCCCACTCTCAAGATAATGCAGCCAAGCCTCACAGAGGTTAACTTGTTCAAGGTCACGTGGCTTCAAAAGAAACCAGATTTCAAAGCCAGGGGTCAGATTTTGGAGCGCAAGTGCTGTCGCTGCACCCATGCTGCCTCGCCACTGATAAACCATCGTCAGCATGCTTTTCCATAGTCTTCACCCGGCCTCCCCTTCGGTGGCCTTTTACCCTGAGAAGTCAAGGATTTCGGAGCCAGGGCAGGGAAGCTGCACCCAGCAGCACTCATCTTTGAGCGGCTTCTGGCTCTCCTGCTCCCAGTCAGAGCCACTGCCAAGGCTTCCTCACATCTCTTCTTTGGTGGCATTTCCATAGCCTCTCCCTTGGATGCAGGTCAGCACTCAGACTCAGGGGGGCACACGTATCGATGGAACGCACCCTGTCAGTCTCCCCTGCACAGAAGGTGACTGTATGCGTGAGGACACTTTGCTCTGTGCACCAGTGTGCATGAGCCCCGGCTCCTCGCCAGAAGCAGGACTGCAGGACGTCAAGAGATTATACCTGCTTTATTTTTTGATCCTGTATCTTGTCCCTATTGCTCAATAGAGAAGAAAAAGAAATAGGAAGGCTCAGCTGGCTGTAAATTCTGAACCCCTGAGTAATGACTGTCTCTGCCACCAGGGACACCCCTCCTGTGTCCTTCTCCTGCTGGATCCCCATCCACGTCTGCTGCCCTGGCTTGGGGTGACGACTTGAGTTTCTGGTGTCCTGAGTAGGAACTGGAACTACATCATCACATGGAAGCAGTTAAAGTCCATAGGTAGACTTGCACATGTTGCGTTGCTGTGTGGGCTTGCTGGGAAATGCATCCAAATAAAGACCCTTCTGATGTCCTTTTGGTCACATGAGGCTGTGTAGGTCACAGCCATTGTCTTCCTCAGTGATTTCAGATGTCACCTCCGACAGAGCTTTCTAAGGAAGCCCTGCATGTCCTTTGCTGTTTGTGGGTCACCACGTGGACTTGGCGTGGTTCTAAATCAGTCTCCGCATATTCTTGGAAGGACTTTGTACAGTGAAGGTAGTCATTTTTCAGCTTGTGAAAAGACGTGGCTTCAAGCCATTTAAATGGAGAATGCACAACTCTCAGCTGTGTCCAATGACAAAGTACAATTTATAAATAAGTTCCAGGAGCTTGATTAAACCCAGCTCAGGGGAAGGAGCCAGCAATAGTGGGAGAGCACATGCAGAGGGCTTCTTCTGTTTTACTCAGCCCAATAAACTTTTTCATTCTTGGCCTAGACAAAGCACAACTTATTTTATTTTCTACTACAGAGTTAGGAGCCAGAAGGTGTTGGGACACCCGCTCTGGTCATCTTTGCAGACACTGACTTTGGGCAGAAGGTTTATGGTGATGCCTGATTCTGCTCAAGTGTTTAAAATGATACTAGTGAGATTTTATATATATATATATATTTCAATTTGCAGAAGATCTTTTACACTTCATTTTGGAAAGAGTATATTTAAGTCACAGGAATGAATCAAATTGACCCCAGGAGCGCCAACTTGCTCTGTGGTAGGAACTCTTATCCTTCAGAGAATTGTGTTAATTTTTTTAAGCCACCTGGGTCTCAGTCAGTGCCCTTCAAAAGCATATGACATCCTCCAGTGATAAAACAACCAGTTCTACCTAAAAGCTAGCATACTGCTGTGGTTCTATCACCTGAAGTTTTTTTTAAAAAAGAAATACCATCGATATCTTATTGACTAGTAGTAGTGGAGCCCTACTGTATAATATGAGAGACCGGCAGTCTCAGCAGTCTCTAGGTAGGCAGTGGTTCTCAACCTTCTGGCCCTTTAAATACAGCTCCTCATGTTGTGACCCAACCATAAAATTATTTTCATTACTACTTCATAACTGTAATGTTGCTACTGTTATGAATCGTAATGTAAATATCTGATATGCAGGATGGTCTTAGATGATCCCTGTGAAAGGGTTGTTCGACTGCCAAAGGGGTTGAGACCCACAGGTTGAGAACTAGTGCCTAGCATTTTATGGTGACTGGAGCCCAACTATTGCTGCTTAAGGGTACAGAAGAAGTAAAACCTTTCCCCTATTTCTGCGGGCAGTCATTTAACAAATTTAGTGAATGCCTACTTCCACTATGCAGGACACTGGGAATACAATCTGCCCTTGTGAAGACTAGATCTGTGAGGGATACAGGCAATAGGCAAATATCCACCCAAGTAATCATTCATTATCATTGCCAGGGTGAGGTGGTGGAGAAGGATGCGCACTATGGGCAAGTCCCACGGGGACGGGAGCCTCGCCTTCCCGGGAGGCATGTGAGTCCAGCTGAAGGAGAGCAGAGGATGTAGGCAGGGGAAGCAAGGCTTCTTAGGCCAAGCTAAGGAGTTTGGAATTTTACTTTAAGAATAATGGGGAAATAGTCACATGTTAATCAAGAGAATAGGATCCGATCTGCAGTTTTATTTTTATTTACTTTTTTAAAACTTTTATTAAAATGTATTTTTATTTACTTCGGAGAGGAAAGGAAAGAGAGAGATAGAAACATCCATGATGAGAATCATTGATCAGCTACCTCCTACACACCCCCGACTGGGGATCGAGCTTGCAACCCAGGCACATGCCCTTGAGGAGAATTGATCCTGGGACCCTTCAGTCCACAGGCTGGCGCTCTACCCAGTGAGCCAGACCGGTGAGGGCTGATCTGCAGTTTTAAAATGGAACTTTGGCTGTTGCAAGGAGAAGGATTGGAAGGAGCTCAAGTGGGAGAGACAAGATAGTCCAAGCCTCAGAGGGTAGTGCTTTAGATGGACTGAGAAAAGTGGACGCATTTGAGAGACATGTTGCCTGTAGAGCATGCGGGAGGGCCTGGTGGTTTACTAGACATCAGAGGGAAAGCAGAGCAGGCAGTCCCAGAAGGTTCCCGACATCGGACTAGACCATCCAGGTGGAGGACCTGGTTTGGGAGGAGGATCATAAGATCAGTTTGGAACATAGTGAGTTTAAGATGCCTATGAGGTAGCCAGTGGTGATGACAAGGATGCAGTTGGATTATAGAAACAGCTGTAGAAGAGGGATGAATGATGGGAAAGGTGGGAATCGCTGGTTTCTGGTAATGGAAGTCTACACGGAGGAGAGAGGAAGTCTGGGCCTGAATTCTGAGAATCAGAGCAGGAGAGGAGAAGCCAGCAAAGAAGAGTGATAAGGACACAGCAGTAACATCAGGAGACCTGGATGTTGAGCATAGGGTTAAAGGGACCAGCTCTGCGAATGTTGCCCAAAGGTCAAATATGATAGCAGGATCCTTCGGTTTCAAAAAAAAAAAAAATTTTTGCCCTGGTCAAGTGGCTCAATTGATTGAAGGATCATTCCATACACCAAAAAGTTGCGGGTAAATCTATGGAAAGAACATATCCTCAGGTGAGAATGTAAAACAAATGGGGAAAGGGGGGGAGCGTGGTTTGTAGTAGCCTTTAGAAATGCATTCATTTCCTCTTTGTTTTGGAAGAAGATACTTGCTCAGGAAGTCAGATCTGATTTTTAAGTGGAGAGTTGTTGATTTGAATTTGAGGGCCACTGTGTACTACCTGCATGCTCTGGGCATCCTCAGCGTCTCCCTGTATCCCACATCCTGAGCATCGCACTGACAAGTCCAGTTTAACTATTACTCGCAAGACCCACACCAGACTTCTATTTAGAGAACTTGGTGTAATTACACGCTCATCTATTTGTGGTCAGCTTTTGCTTACAGTCCCACTTAGCATTTGTTTTCACTCAGGGGAACCAGAGAAGCCTCACAGGAGCTGTGCCAGCTGGAGCTCAAACCCAGAGAAGCCAGTGTTTGTGAGCTTATTCTTTGGAACCTAAGTAGTTTCTCTTGGCTGCTCTTAGACCAAAAAAAAAGTGCCAGCGGTGGGGCGAGGGAGGGGGGACAAAGAGGCAGGGGAAAGCTATATATCTCTTTAAGAGTCGGTGTGTACAGGACAATATATCAAAGCTCTTAAAAGTCTCAGGAGGGCAGAGCATTTGGGAAAATTCTCTGGAATTTCTTGGCTAATGGTTGTTTTCCTTAATAGATAGAAGTTTTTTAACATTCTGGTGCTTCGATTTCCTCATTTGCACCACCAGAAATGACAATAGCATTTATGCCCAAGGCTATTGTGAGGATTAAATTAGTTAATTCATAGAAAGCTGAGAATAGGACCAATCCTGACAAGACACTTAACTACTACTAGTTATTATTATTGGAATTGGGTCCTTTTGGCTGAAGTCAGAGATATAACTTTCAAAAATTCGAATTCTTTCATGTGCAGCAGTAAAACCCTCTTGAACTTACTAAAATAAAATGTACCAACAGGTCAGTACTTTTATGCCTCTGGAAGAATAGTAGGGATTCAGCTAAGTCATTAAGAGGAAAATGTGTCATTAGTTTCTTAAATGGCAGGATAACAAATTATGAGGCAAAGTACACCAGCTTTAAAGGTGTGGTGACCAAGGTGTACTTCTAGCTATGTGATCTTTGGGCAAAGTATCTACCTTCTCTGAACCTCAGCTTCCTTATAGACACAATTAAGATACTATTTACTTTGTTGTGAGAAGTAAGTAGAATCATAGGTACAGAAATCTTGGCGCCATGCCTGACATAGGCATGGACTGATATCGTTGGGTGAATATTGTCATTGTGGAACTCGTGATTTCAAAGTTGTTATTTTTCACTTGTTGGTTTTAAGAGGTTTTTTTTTAATAGATAGCATTTCCATTTCCCTGCCTTTCTTAGTTCTCTAATGTACCTTCCCTGTTTACTATAAAACCTGGACTTTTCCATCCCTTTTTGAGGGTCCTTTCCTGAGAGCACTCCGCTTCCTGTGTCTTGCTGGGATGTCCATTTGCTGTTACCTTGGCCGGCAGTCCTGGCCTACCCAGCACGGGAGGCAGCCCATCCTCATCCTCCCGGATGTACCTCGTTTAGGAGGATCAAATGCCACCTTGGAAGGTCTCTTCTTCCCAGTCGAGCCTCAGGAGACCTTTCCCTGGCCACCTCTACTTTTCAATGGATTCTCTTACCAGTATTTCTTGCTGTCGTTTCCAACACTGTCTGATTATAATCCCATTATTGTCAATGGCTGCATCGAGTCCTGAATTAAACCCGTAAGAAGATAGGGTTCTTTTGATGCCTAAATAGTAAGTTCTGAGCATCAGGGACCCAGCACTAGAACTGACCCCTTCACCAAGAAGGTAGAAGCAAGGTATCCCAGAATATGTAAGTAAGAGACTGCCTGGGTTTGAATCCAACCCCACCACACCTTTGCGATCTTAGACAAGGCCTCTCTGCCTCAGTTTGACTGTTTATAAAATGGGATAGGGGTCGTTTCAAGGAGTAAATGAATTAATACATACAAAGTGCTTAGAACAATACCTGGCACCCAGTAAGTACGTGAATAAATTCCAGAACACAGCTGTACAGGTAGGGAAATATCTTTGTTTCTCATTACCTGCCTAGTTGTTGCTCCTCTAAGTCAACCTCTTTTCAGGGCGAGGGCTCAGAGTTGCATGCAGCTGAGCAGGCTGAGCGGGCAAAAGCAGGAGCCGGGGACGTGAGTGTGGCTTTGCACCAGTGTGGCATTCCCCCTAGACTACATCCCCAGGCTCTCTGAACAGAGAGGCACCGTGGGCAAGAATAACTCCCCCCTTTTAAGGCCTGGAGTGTTCATTCATTGGCACTGCTGAGAAATGGCATTCCGTTCATTTAATCATTCACTGTGGGCATCCTAATGTGTGCTGTAAGCAGGGGCCTCTGGTGAGAGGCAGGGGGACCCTTTATTCCTTCCTGAATGTCATCAGCATTTGGCATGAAGACTGAATGCTTTCTAGCTGGACTTGCGCTCCATTATTCCAACAACTGAACAGAAATTATGAAACAGCTGGGCGCCAGGCTGACAAGCTGGATGCCCTTTGTCGCATGCTCGTGCCTTAGAGGCCATGTGGCGTGCATGGGTGTGTGGATCCCAGAAGAATAACTAACTCTAGCTTACCTGCCATGATGCGGGAGGTGGGGCTTTGTCTGTGTAGTCACCCGGATCCTTGATGGGAGAGGTTCCTGCCAAAGTGAGGAAGTTGGGCTGAAATTGCTATGCTGCATCTTAAAATGCTACTGATATTTTAAATCCTTTCACCCAGACCCCTTGCCATGCTTTCCAGGTATGGGAGAGATATGCTGGTTTATATCAATACAGCATTTCACACTGGAAAGAGACGTTAGACAGTTGCTGACCGTAGGTGGACGGCAGGTATGGCCTCTCGGGGACTGTAGGCAACGGGCATTACAGACCTGCCTTCCATTGTCTGGGCTCTTCATGGAACCTCCTATTATCACATCTCATCTGCATTTCTTGTGTTTCATAATCGTTATGAGTTGTCCTGACCATAAAACTGTGACATCCAAATAGTTTCACCGAAAAGTATTGTTTCGCATGACATTTAAATCGAATTGTTTTCATTTCACTTTTATTTTCTTCAATGAGTAGTTTTATAGACTCATAGAGGTTGGGGAAGATAAGGGACCTTAAGAGAGATCTAAGCCACTTCTCTCAAAGCAATATTTTGATGATATTCCTCAAACAGAGTCATTTAGCCTGTTTAATGTATAATCTCTGCTTATGCTTTCAGAGGCTTGATGCAGCCTATTCTATTTTTGAGCAACTTAGCCTGTTTTTGACTCGTGCATTACAGACCTGCCTTCCATTAATACACAGTATGCCAAAGAAAACTAAGAGGCCTTCCACATCAGCCCAAAAGTGTTTGGAGGCAATGATAATGCTGTTCCCCAAATGGTGCCTGTTCCTGCAACCTTTCCACATATGGTATAATTTAGATCTGTAGTAACGCCCAGATGTGCCGGGTAGCCCTCCCTGTAGACATTGTATCAATAAACTGGTTTATAATGGGCTTGTTTTCATAGGACTCAATCTAGAGTTTCATCTTAAGGCTTCCGAATAATGGCAGAGGGAACTTAGGAGTCACATATACACTGACTTTACATTAACCTACAGGTCATAGGTATTCAGCATGTCCATCAGGCCATTCTTGCTCCTCTATGCAAATCCCAGGAAAACCCAGGGGAAACTGTTGTGGCTCAGAGATAATGAGAACTTCTGAGTAACCACATTGACTGACAGCAATAGGAGAGAAAGGACCAGACTTCTTCATTAAAGCCTCCTTGCAACTTAGCCTGTGCTTAGCCATGGGGCTGCCTACTGTTCAAAAGTTAGCCAGGGAGTCCTAGCCAGTTTGGCTTAGTAGATAGAGCATAGGCCTGAGGCCTGAAGGCTCCCAGGTTTGATTCTGGCCAAAGGAACAGGCCTTATCCCTGGCCCTGGTGGGGGATGGTGTGGGAGGCAATCAACTGATGTGTCTCTTTCACACCAATGTTTCTTTGTGTGTGTGTGTCTCCCCTTCCCTTCTACTCTCTCTAAAAATCAATGGGAAAATGTGCATGGGTAAGGATTAACAACAACAATAAAAAGTTGACCAGGGAGTTCAAAGGAAGAGTTTAGGCAATTAATTTCCAGTAAAGCTCTGAGTGAGTAGGTTGGATGGTTTATCTTTAATGGTATAAAGAGTATAAAATAAAAGAATGAGGTATGTGTAGCGTATCTAATGGTTCCCTGATTCTGTTTCCGTGAAGAAAAGATAGGTAACAAAGTGATGATAGAAACAGAAAAAAATAGGCACCTGAAAAAGCAGAACATGTCATCCTTCACATGGCATACGTAAATGTCTCAACCAGCTTCTTTCAACCCAGAAAGCTTGCCAAGAGCGAGGTCCTGGCGTTATACCTACCAACTGAGTGAACCTGGGCAAGCTATTGGCCTGCGTGTGCCTCAGTTTCCTTAGCTGTCAAATTGGGACAACGACCATAGTCTGTACGTAAAAGTGTTGTGGTGAGAATTGAATGAGTATAGGGTTTAGAATATTGTTCCTCCTCTATCCCCATCTCAGGAATTCCGTCTTCCGTTAGAAAAGGCACGACATAAGTGTTTGTTCATATTATCAATGATTATTATTATTTTTTGTTATTCTGACTACTCTGTTGTGTAGTGAATTCAGAGGTGCCAGACTGTTTCACCATCACTCTTAATGTCCTTTCTATTTTTTTTTTTTTTTAAAGTTTGGAATCCCAGTTTTAGTTACACGAAATCATGTCCTTGCCCTGCTGTGGTCTTTCCAAAAGGAAACCTCAGTAAATGCCAAATTGTGCAAATGAAATGCCCAGAGCTTCTGTGAAGTTTATACAGAGCAGTCCTTCTTTACTGTGTGGTTGATTAAAGACCACACTGCATCCTTTCATCTGAGTGTCTGAGCAGAGAGCCCCTGAGTCAAGGGGATGGTTAGAGGTACTTCCTAAGGAGCCTACTGGATCCTGCGGCCACAGCTTGCTCTCCTCTGGAGGCTGAGTTGGGTCCTCCATGATCAGTGGGTCCCCTCTCACCACTTTCAGGAGGTCACCAGGAGGAAAACCGAGAGGAGCTCTCTCAGAGCAAGTTCAAAGACAATTTCTGCTTCCTTTCACTTTTCATTCTGAATTGTTAGTAGAGTTTTGCTTTGTGATGAGGCACATCCTTGCTTAGACTCTTTTAGACTGAACAGACCTGTGAGATGACTTTATCTACCCCTGTGACATCAGATTAAGGTGATTTATTCAAGATCATAGGACACTTCACTCACATGTTAAAAAAATATTGAGACTGTGTGGCCTGCAGTGTTTGTTTTGGTGGCAGAGCAAGAGTAGAATCTAGTGTTCTTATTTCTTACCCAGTGTTCTTTCCTCTATGACCTTTGCCTTTCCTACCTCCCCTGTCCCCAGTGACATGTTGTATTACAGTTATGGGGTATTAATTCGCAAGTGTGGGTGTTACCTGTGTGTCTGTACAATGGATGTGATGTATCTAAAAGAGAGACTCAGGGCCCAAAATCTTTACACAATGGCATCTAGCCTTGTTTTCTCAGAATCTACCAAATGTCATGAGAACAAGATTCAAATTCCACCTGAATGTTTGGTAAGTCGATAAAAACAACTAAGTATCCCATCTGGAATTTCTTAAGGACACTGAAGGAAGTGCTGATGGTGCCAGGAGAGATGAGATGCCTTTAGCTCAGCTCCTCCCCACACTCTCACTGTCCTTTCCGCTAATCTCCAGCTGATAGAACTCTCTTGAGCAGTAGGGGCCGGGAGGTAGGAGGGCATAGCGTGGAAAGAGCATGGAATCAGACCGACCTGGGCTTGATTTCAGGCTCCACCATTTCCAGTTGTAAGAAGTGGAACAATTTACTTAACTTCTCTGAGCCTCAATTTACTTATCTATAAAATGGGAATAGTAATAACAAACTCTGTCATCACTCTGTGGGATTAAATGAGCTGAAGCATGTTAATCAACCTGCCCAGCACATACCTGGCACTCACAGATAGTGCCCAACATCATGGTTTGTATTCATTGCATGATTTTCTCCTAAGTTATCATGTGGCCATTGATAAGGCATTAAACCTTCCTGAAAGGTTATAAAAGAAGGAAATTTTAAAATGACATTTGCCCCACTTATTTCATAGCCTTATATCATAAGGCTCTAATTAGAATAATCTATGATGGAGTACATGTTTGGATTGAAAAAAGAAAACACCCATACACAGAGATTACAATTTTTACTGTCTTGATGAGTAGAAAGGAGGCTGAGTTACATCCCCCTTTAGGCCCCACCAGCTCTGTGTACATTCCGGGTATCTCAACTTAACCAGCTCTCTTCTATCCGGATCAGAACAGATTGGTCCCCACTGCTGTGAAAAAACTTACACCACATGCTCAGGTGACACAAACAGAGGTGTCATCTTTATCGACAAAGAACCAAATTACAAGTCAACCATTTCTTGCTTATTTTCATTTTGATCTTCTCAAGAAAGATGTTGAGTTTTCAAAAGATATGGGAGACAAAGACTGGGTTTATCTTTGTTTATTAGTGTGGACCCCTCTTTATGACCTTTCTTCATTCCAAAAAGAGGACTAAGGTCGCTTACAAAGATTAATACATCAACTGAAAATAAAATAAAGCAGAATGGACTATAAAGTAAAAGAGAAAAACAAGAGGAAGCCAACTGGGTCCATTCCCAGGACCTGGCACAGCATAGAGACCAAGTGCAGGTGCCCAGGGGCCACCAGCCTGACTCTGAGATCCTGGCAGTTCAGAGAAGAGGCAAACTCCAGAGTTTGAGATTCATATTGTCCATCAGATAAGAGTAAACTTGTTATTCAGGCGAGCTCTCTGAGATTGTTGAAAAACTACACACTCGCCTAGTCGTGGTGAGTAGTGCTGTGAATGATGTCTGAGGTGATATTCCTACAACAAGCACAGTAATTAGCTTTATTCAGCTGTTCTGATAACATTGTAAAATGCAATTTATGGCCTAACCATTCATCAATGTCACTTCCATAAGAGCCAGAGCACCCTGTGCAGTTCACACATCTCTGTTGGTTAAATGCCATCTGAAAAGAACATTGAACGAAACAAAAGGAAAGGAAAGCAAACTCCACGGTCTTTGTCATGAGCACCCATGAGGATTATTTCTTATAACTTCAATACAGATTGAATATTTAAGGATTAAGGGGACATTCTTTTGCAAGAATTTAAAGACCTGCAATTCTATATAGTCAATTTGGGATCAATGCATAACTTTCGAGGGTCCCCTGAGCAGGGTGCAAGATTACCTTTCTCATTAAAATAAATTCACTTGTTCATATACTTGAATGTGCAGCCACACAGCCTCCTCCAGAAGGTGGCTAGAGGGGGAACACACATGGAGAGGATCAGACTGTTATTAAAGAAAAATCATTCTTTGGGGATCTCCACAGCATACAAGAAGGACAAGAAGCCCCTGGTGAGCTCCTCCATCCAGCAAGGCTACAATGATTTTAACCTGTAGTGAGTATTATCAGTCATCCCCAACCAGGAATAAAATAAACAAACTAGGAAACTCATAAGAACCCACTGACTATCTAATTTTAAGTGATACAACTTTTGGAGGTGCCTCTAAGAAGAAGTGGATGAAAATGTACTTTCAGGCAGGTCCTTCTAGGTGGGGCATCTGCCACAAATGTTAGAGGAGTTGGTTTAAGCCATTTTTTTGGACAGCAGAAACACTGACATAACTTTATGCATAATTTGAATGAAATTCAGAATACTATTTTCCCTCTTTCTACTCCTTCTGGCTACATGCTTATTCCCTTATTTTATTTTTCTTCTGTCTTTCTCTACTATATCCAGTAGATACTATGCAAGTGCCAACTGTGGGTAGGTCTCTATTTAGAAAAACATTCTTAGGTCTTGTCTGTGCTCTGTATAAAAGGCCTGGAGGTCTTAGAAGGGTGGCTCTGCATGGCTTTCTCTCCTTTTCTTGCTGCCCAATCAACAGAATTCAATGCAACAAGTACCAGTGGTATGGGGCCCTATATTGGATACAGTGGGAGATAGAAACTGGAGTGGAACAGACACCCTGTCCACAAAGAGCTTTTAACCTAGATTGAGAGTAGGTGAGGCATAGTCAGATAATTATAATATTGGGTACAATGTGATGTAATCTGGAAGTACTAACAGGAAGGGACATAGTGCTACAGAAATATCGGAGGATACTGTGTTGTCTTCTTTTGCCTCAAGCTTTTTACTTGGTTCAGTTCAACAAAAGCCTCTGTGCACCTTCTCGGTGCCAGTGCCAGGCCCCATGTGAGGGGCTGCGGGTCCACCAGGATCAAGCCTCAAGAGTTGCTTTTAGAAAGAGTCATCAGAGCTTTGAAAAGGGCCTGCTTGAGGCCCAGGTCTTGGTCTTGCTCTCACATGTTTTTGGTATGTCCCCTCCAATAGCCCAACGCCCAGAAGGAGAGAGAGCAAACATTTTTTTTTTTCCTGGAAAGGCATTAACATGGAGACACAGTGGCTAGAAATTGGCAAGGTGCCCTCAGAAGGTTGGGGAAGTCATTTATTTTTCCAGACTCACCACAGGAACCAAAGCCCTGGCAGATGCCTCCCTGAGTTAGCAGCAGCTGATGTGAGTGAGATCAGTATTAATTATTAGCCACTTCTGAGTGTCTTTCTCAGAAACTACAGAGTACTTAGGAAGTCCACACCCTCTTCAATTGCAATCAATACTGTGTACACCTGTGCAGGGACCTGAGTGGCATGTAATTATAAACAGTATTGATTCCTAGCAAAAAGGTTGAAAATGTACAAATCCTTCACATAAAAATCAGCTCAATCTTCCCAAGGTTTGATTAATTTTTTTTCTCAAGAAAGAGGTCAATGGTAAAAAATAAAAAAAAAAACTTAAAATGTTAGCCAGATAAGGGCTATTTCCTGCCAGGAGCCAGATCTGTACACATAATTATGTTTATTCTCTGCGCTGGCATTGATTTGCTTTGGTTGTGTGTTGGAAATATCTCTGTTTTGGGTCTGTAATCCAAGTTTTTCAGTCAGTTCCCGAGATGATGTTCTCTACTCACATCTCCCTGTATTATTTTTTTCTGTAAGACAATAATCGCATGTCTGAAACCTGACTCATCCCTGTGCCCCTCATTTCCTCCCCTAAACCCACTTTTTCTTCACTATCCCACCATCTGCCACACTCCTTGGCAAGAATATCACTCACCCTCACACACCTCATAGTCACCCAAATGCCTATTTTATTTTGGCCCGATTCCAATTTCTACTTCTAGGTAGGCATTCACTCCACTCCTGTTAAAATAACTGAAAATCTGGGTAGGTTTTCATCTCTCTTCTTTTTGGCTGCATCTCCCCCTCAGCAGGGGACACGACAAACATGGACTCTCCCGCTGCTTTTGCTTCGCTCATGGATGCCCTATCATTTTCTGCCTGGATCCTTTAAATGACTCACACTGCATTCCAGCTTCTGGTCTTGCCCCCTCCCCTGGCTGTTAAGAGGCCTCTTGAAAATGCAAGTCTGGTCATGGCATTTGACTGCATATAGTTCTCCAATGGCTCCCCATTGCCTGCAATCTAAGGTGGACAAATAATTGTTGATCTGGACGTGATAGACATTGAGGCTCAAAAGATGAGCTTATCTCCAAGGTGATGGGAAGACAGCAGCCCAGAGGACCTCAGGTGGGAGCCACATCACAAAGGCCTCCTCACTCTGGCTTCTTTGGAGTTTTGAGTATTGTTGGGCATTCGGGCTGTGTCAGAGCTTTTGTACTAAAAGCTGTTTCCCTGGCTGTGCTGAGCTAGCTTGTCAGAGGGATACAGTCACAATCCATTCTGTTATGAGTAACCCATGTTTCCTCAGCTGGGCAGTGAGTTGTTGTTGAGAATATTACAAGGGAATGGACCCCCTCAGGTGTTCCCTCCAAACCTAGTATTTGAGGAAGAAGAGATCCTAATGCCATTACTGAGCTCTGACACAAAGGGAAGGGCCTGCCTGTGGCATGTCTCAAAAAACACACTAATGGCAGGGGGCATGGAAAGTACTGACTGTCGTGTGTATTGTGGGATGTTTAGTATCCCTGGCCTCTCATGCTAAATGGCAGGCGTGTCCCTCAGTCATTGGGACAACCAGAAACCTTACACATTCCAATACTCCAGGGGCTGGGGACCATACTATCCATGGTTGAGAAACTTTGGCTCCTGTGACTGCTCCTAAGATGTTCCTCTTTCCTGGGAGGGTAACGAAGAGCTGGATTAATCTGTGTATCACTCCTGTTGCCTCTTCACCTTTTGTACATGCCTGAGTTCCGATTGGAGTTACATTTCTAGGCTTTGAAATCAACCTCCATCACTTGATTTCTGGGTTTGACCTTGAATGTGGGCATGACCTGAAACAATTATTTAATCTCTCTGTGTCTCACTTTTGTCATATAAAATGGAGGATAATAAGCATATCTGCCTCAGATTTTTGTGGATATTAAGTAAGATAAAGCATGAAAAGTGCTTGCCACACTGTCCCCTGTCAGAAGTATGGTAATTGGATGAGATGATGGTGATTCCTGAGCTTAAGAGTCTTACTTGAGTGAGAACTGGAAATTGATACTTAAAAGTGAATACTCCAAAAATGAAGAAAGGGTGGGAGTCAATCAGAGCTATTGTACTCTCAGCCATTAATCAACGTGTAGCCTTAAATGCGTCGCTTTACCTCTCTGGTCTTTGCTTTCTGTAGTATGAAGTGTTTGCACAAGACTGAATGAGCCCAGCTGGCATGGCTCAGTGGTTGAGTGTCAGCTTATGAAGCAGAAAGTCATGGTTCGATTCCCAGTTAGGGCGCATGCCCAGGTTGCGGGTTGGATCCCCAATTGGGGGAGTGCAAGAGGCAGCTGATGACGGAATGACATGAGGATTGTGAATGTGCTTGAAAATCTAGAGAGTCTCCTAAACAGTTTGATAAGATATAATGAGTAACTTGTTATACCTTAGTGTTGCTACCCCTGATTCAAAACCCCATCAATCAATTGAGAGAATGCACTTAGTGGGAACTTCTCGGGAGAGATGCATAAACCTAGAAAGTCCACGTGCATGATAATAGCAGGTGTCTGCGTGACCTGAATTGCTCTCTGAGTGACAATGAATTGCTCTCTGTGACCTTATTTTTCTTTTTATTTTTTTACTTTCAATATTATTTTGTATTGGTGTCAGGTGTACAGCATAGTGGTTAGACCAAGCATGTCAAACCTGCAGCCCACTTGGAGCTCATTAACGATTACTCATGTATTTCAGCCCTTTGTATTCAGCTGGTCTCTTTCAAAATAAACCTACGTTTCCATGAAAATTGAAGCTTTGGGGTTTTATGCGGCCCACATAAACTTAAACCTTGTTTATTTGGTCTGTGTTAGCCTTTGAGTTTGACATGCTTGGGTTAGACAATCATATACTTTACAGAGTGTTTTTCTCAGTGTTTTAGTGCCCATGGTTATCATACTATGACTATGTTCTCTATGCTGTATTGTACATCCATGAGACTATTTTATCACTGCCAAGGGTGCTTCTCACCTCGTTCTTGCCAACGTGTCCCCAATGACACCGGAGAGAAAGAGCCTTCGGGGCATGCAGACATCTCTTGTTAAGAGCTCACACGTGGGGTTCAGCAGCTTTCCCTGCTGGTTTCCTGACACCCCCCAATTGTGATCAGTTCCTTCACGGTTGTCTGCTTATTACCCCACAGCAACAAAGGCGTGAGAAGGAGCTGCGGAAGCAGCAGGAGCGGGAGCAGCGCCGACACTATGAGGAGCAGATGCGCCGGGAGGAGGAGCGGAGGCGCGCGGAGCACGAGCAGGTCAGGGGGGACCAGGGAGCCCCGCAGATGGCCCCGGTGTGAACTCCAGCACCAGCTGTCTCTGGGGTGTGGGTCACCTTCTCTTAGGACTGCTCAGTGTAAGCAGGTGTTCATTCTTCCTCAAGCAGCTATTCTCACCTATTCAAGAAGTCAAATGCACAACCCTGGCAATGTCCACTCACTCAACTGCCTTCCTACCCAGGCCAGAGTCCCCTGCCACACCTTGATCTTCTGGCTCTCCCAGCCCTGGGTTTCTACTTTGAAGGCGGCACCGAAGCGTGAGCCACGAGCCACGTCCTACTCTTTCATTGCTTCAGAAGAGCGTTTCTACGCAGGCAATCTCTGGTCTCCAGGACTTTGAGCCATTGGTGCAGGCCCCTGCCTTGTTAGAATCCCACTCTGAGAGCACAGCAACACTCCGCAGGGTGGTTCCCGTACAAAGACAGTGCACAGTGGCCTTCAGCAATTACTGTATCCCTGCTGCCTGCACAGGAGCCTGCACACTTCCTAGCATTGTTCATTCCAGGTAGCCCATAAAGAGGGAGCCTGTCATGAAAAGCTTTACAATGTAGCTGGGTTTATTAAAACCAGATAGTCCCAGCCATGTCCGTCAGCGGTTGCAGGTAGCCGGCTTGTGCTTTTGACTACATTGAAATGCTTCTGCTTGGGTGCAGCATACTTTTCCAGTTTGGTGAGGAGGTGGCTGGGCATTTTTTCCCCTCTTTCCTTTCACACTTTACTTGGCAGCTCTTGTCAACCTTTGAAATTACCTGTTTTTTTTTCCCCTCTCTCTCTCTTTCTCTCTCTCTCTCTCTTTGTGTTCCTCTGAATTCTCTGCTGCCTACCTCTCCAGGAGTACATCAGGCGACAGTTAGAGGAGGAGCAGAGACAGTTAGAGATCTTGCAGCAGCAGCTACTGCATGAACAAGCTCTACTTCTGGTAATGGGAAAGCCGGCAGCCAGCTGACCTGCTCTGTGTTCATCAGATGTGTGCACGTGTGTGTGTGTGTGTGTGTGTGTTTGTCTTCCTAATGTGCCAGTCCAGAAGAGGAGATCCTTCAATCTATGGACCTCGAAAATCTCATAGAAACTTCATACATTTCCTGACCCAGTTTTCCGAGTCTCAGTACATTTAATGCATTTGTTATGTATTCTTTAGAAATTCCATCTATCTGTAAAACTGTAACATGAATACAGCCTTATTATAAGTTTAGGCTATTTTTGAGACTGTTTATTACAGAGTGATTTTTAAGGTCATTAGCAACATGTTAGAATACAATCATGCAAAACGCACCTCTTCCATAAGAACCCACTCAGCCGGCAGCCATATTTCATTTGCAGACTATTAGTTTTACCCTCATGATGAGAACATTTTGCAGCTCCCACTTGAAGTACTTTTTATTATTATTGCAGTGCTCTCCAAATGAGTTTCTTGATGTCTTTTTTTTAACTGAATTTTTATTTGCTGGCACTATATTTTTTAGCCTCTACATAAGGTTGCTGATGACTTTTGTTGATCCAAGTTCTGCTAAATAAATGATAGTTTAGGCAGTGTCTTTAGCCACTTTTTCAGTTTTGTACTTAGTTGTACATGTTTGAATGGTTTAACTACTAAATTAGGAAGTGGATGGTTCCTTATAGGGGTTGTGTACTGACCATCCAAATGTCCTCATTATTGTCCCTTCCTTGGTTGTAACTCATCAAGGATAAGTTGCTTTACAATGGGTAGTGTTCTGTAGGGATCGCCATTAAAACCATCATGTTTTCATTACGTGCTACATTCTGTATAGATGTTAAACCAAAACCGTAGCTTTTCTCTGTGGCACATCTTGATATCCTCCGGTGGTTCTGTCATTACTGAGGTCCTTTGTTACTTAGCATCACTTTGACTCCATTGCATGCTTAGCTGGTACTGGCCAATGGTTTCTGTATGATGATTTGGCCTTTCTTTGCTGCTCTTTCCTGGCCTGGACAGGAATATAAGCGTAAACAATTGGAAGAACAGAGACAAGCAGAAAGACTGCAGAGACAGCTAAAGCAAGAGAGAGACTACTTGGTTTCCCTTCAGCATCAACGGCAAGAGCAGAGACCTGTGGAGAAGAAGCCACTGTACCATTACAAAGAGGGAATGAGTCCTAGTGAGAAGCCAGCATGGGCCAAGGAGGTAAGCGAGCGAGCAAGTGTAACAGTGTCCTGTTTGGAAGGCTATTGGCCATAATGAGTTCATTCAGTAAAAGCGAAGAGTCAAACTAGGGTTACGAATCTAGAAAACGATTCATTGTATTGTATGCACACAGCTTCTGGAAGAGCCATAACATTATTTCTGTAGAGAAATGGCAAGTCACCTTAATTTTTTTGTACCTTTTCAATGCAGTGAATTTTCATAAGCAAAAACAGGAAGTAGAAAATTTTCCTTATAGGAGTCCAACTGAGTTTGAAGAACGAGGAATTTTAGTGAGTTTTCCATAGAATTATATGACCCAGGATATAAGAAATTCTAGATAAAATCATTTGTTTTGCAAATACTTCCAAAGTAGTGTTCCTTATTTTTGCTCAACTATGAAAAGATTTTTAAGAACTTGGGCTTTGTGATGAGCTATTTTTAAAAATCTCATTAATAACAGTTGGGATGGTAGAAAAATAAGGTGACATCCAAATAGGTAAAGCAAATAAAATAACTCCAGCCAGCCAAGATCAACAACTCTACTAGGGAATCACATTATCACTTTGTGTGCATAATACCCTGTCCTTACTTGTGGCACCTAGTGATTTCCTTTATTTTCTTCTGAACATAGCTCATCCTTTAAAAGGATGTTGGCATTATTTTGTGTTTTGTTCTGGTATCTTCAGGTATTTATAGTTAGAGCTTATTTAAAGTTATCTAGGCTATTACCATAACCACATTTCTTACATAAGATCTTATTTTTATAAAAATTTTCTTTTTATTTTTCTATTCTTTTACATATGTATAGAAAATGCTTGAATTGATATTGTCCTAATGTTAATGACAGTTGTTTATGAGAGGAAGAAACTACAGGATTTTTTTCTTTAAGTCCTTTGTAATGATTATGCACTGTTTTTACAAAAATAACTTTTTTCTTTTCAAACTTAAACAACTGAATCTGTAAAGAAAATAATTTGATTTGCTATAAAGAACATGTTCGATCATTTTCCCTTTGTGTCTGTAAATATGATTTTCATTTTCCTATGTCTGTAACAGCTGCCTCTTTCTCTTAGATCAATAACTTAATTCTGTAACCTTACTCCCCAGATAGCGCCAACCGCTTAATAACCTACCTCTTCTTCCAGCTAAGCAGAATCATTATGCTATTAAACAACAGGTGATGTGCATTCTAGCTGGCAGAGATGTGCCACCTCCTTCTACTGCTAAGCCATTTTCTAGCATGCCAAGTTGAAACCTTTAGCTAAGCCAGACTTACAGCTCCTGATTATGGCAGGTCTTCCGAAGACTGAAAAACTAGCTTCTACTAAACTAATGCCAGTAACACCTGCAGAAATTAATGATTCCAGATCAAGACACATGTTTGAGCATCACTCATGGAAGAAAATGGACCAACTTGTTCTATTAGACTTGGTCTTGAAGAACATCTGAAGCCCCAGGAAGCTCAAGTGAGATCTCCAATGTGATCTTGCTCACAAGGATGTAGCCTAACAACAGAGTTAGGATCTAAGGTGGTTTGTGCATCTCCAAAGTGATAAATCCCCAGTTGTCCATTAGTGCAATTAAGGAGGGCCTTAGAGATGCCTGTGGACCTCCGTACAAGAGGGCCATGAATTTATACATTCTTACGGTATCTTACCTCTTCTAAGAAGTGCTGCATCGCTAAAGGACCTCTCCTAGATGCATGCACCTGGCCTTCAGTGTTCCCAGCAACAAGCACAAGATTAAGACAAGGACACCTGCAGATCCATTAAAGAAGACCGTGATACCTTGCTAAGCACCCCAGAATTCCTTCTTTCCCCTGTGCCAAAAGAGCGAGGAAAGCCTGTAGCAGTTTCCACTTCCTTCCTTCTGCCTCTACCCAACATGTTCTTATTTGAACTTAATTATTTTGACTTCATTGTTTTCTAGATACTTTCAGCCTCATCATTAAATGTCCTGGCCTATCCCCTCTATTCAGAAGTAGTTCACAGTTCCTCAGCTTTCAGAAGCCAAGGCATTCCTGAGGACAAAGCTTTGCAGATGTCACCAAAGCAGTTTTCTAGGACTCCTGATTTACCTGTGCTTCCTGACCAGGCTCATGGCAGTAAAAGGAACATAGCCTTTGGGTACACAAACAACACGGCCGTGTCATCAAGCACTGCAGATGTGTGGTTCCCTGGCCATCAAAAGTCTGGGCCACCTCTGGGGGTGACATCTTCCAAGGTCCCTGGCTGCCCTAGCAGCTAGCGCTCTTCGTTTGGGCTTCATGTGCTTCTAGCCGTGCGAGAGCATTCTTTGGGGATTGCATATTTAGTCTCTCCTCCTAGGTGTGGTTAACGTAATCCAGCTTTCAACCATCAATCTATTCATGAAACAGTTCCCAAGTTTTAAAGTGGGTTTTCATATTTTAGAAGAAAGATGAAGCATTTAGATGATAAAATGAGTGACAAGTGCTAAATTTGGGACTGGAGCAACTGGTATAAAAACAACAACAAATAATTGTCTGCCTTGATTTGATTCATTATTTTAACACCCATTTCTTAAAATAGGAATAAAAATGAGTGAGGATCCTTGTCATCTTAACCTTTACTGTTTCTCATGAGCAATGTACAAACTTTTCTTTTAGAGTATTATTTACGGATCTCTTTTCTTATAGTAGGAAGATAGGTGGGGCTCAAAGTAGCCAAACAGTAACATACAATTCAATACTTTAGATATGGACAGAATCTCAAGCTCAGCGCTATATTAATTATCAACTGATGAAAAGAACCTGGGTTAAACTCTCTTATGAAGGTAAAATAAAAGGTACCATTTTCTTTTTCAAATGCATCCTCTGCCAGGATATACATTCAAAAATATCCTCACCGGGAAGGAGTGAGTAGCTGTGCCCATGGTCTTCTATGACACTTGATCTGGGCTTTTGCCCCATGGGCCATTGAAGATACCATCCAGTCTTCTACCCATGGAAGCCTCCTCTATGACCTGTTCCAGTGTTAATTTTATAGCTCATCTCCATCCCTATCGAGATTACTTTTTCATTCTTTGATTACTTTTACACCCACTTACTTCTCTTTCTTATTCCAAATCCACATTTTGTCCTTGAAATGTAATGTTGTGATAATGCTTCTTCCTCTGTGTTTTTTGTTGTTTCATCTTGTGAAACCTAAGTCATCATCGAATTTCTCATTACCTTTCTTATCAATTTGATGGATGCAGGAAGAACAAATGAAAATATTTGATCATTTGCAAATCTTTTGCCTCTTCTTTTGCTGAGTTTCCATCTATCTTGAATGTCACATTCACTTTGATTCTCAGATCTCAGCCAGAAGGAAATATTAATGTGTCTATTAAAAGGAGGGGGATTATTCTCACCCCTTTAAAATTCTTTGCTATTTCTGGATTGGGATGGAAATCAGTTTTGTTCTGTGAAAACATCAATGTGATATTCTGTTACCATCAGCAAAATTTGAAAGTCTTTTTTCTCACTATCACTTTTTGAATGATGAAGTTTCCTTTTTCTTATAATGGAACAGATTCCTTTCCTTTAAATTGTATATTATTGTTTGGACCTGGCAGTAACTGTGTGTGCCTTCCTATCCCACCCAACGCATTTTTTCCCCCAACACACAGCAGTGACACAATGCTCTACCAACATAAGATTGTATTTTAATTTTTTGACACTTTTTCATGTTCTCTTCCTGTGATGTATGCCAGTCATCTGTCCATGGCTTTATTGGCAAATAATTGGCCAGAATGTCTCTTTTTTAAAATGAAATATGTTTTATTGATTTTTAGGGAGAGTAAGGGAGAGGGATAGAGAAATAGAAGCATCAATGAGAGAGACACATTGACTGCCTGCCTCCTGCATGCCCCCGACCAGGGATTGAGCCCGAAACATGGGCATGTGCCCTGACCAGAAATTGAACCATGACCTCCTGGGTTGACACTCAACCACTGAGCAACACTGGCCTAGAAGCAGAATGTCTCTTTCTGTCCCATCAGCTCATTGGACTTTGAAATCCTCCTCATAAGAATTCCCTTCTCCATTCTGGTTTTCCCTACACTGATGTGTTGTTTTCTTAATATGAGTTATTTTCTATATGAGGTTGCTAAATTGCCATTTCGAGAGTTTACAACTCTGCTCCACCTTTCCTCAGTCTCTGCCTATCTTTCTTATGATTTCGCTTGAGAGACCTAGAAGGAAGCAGTAAGGAGTTTGAGTTCAAGTTCTTCTGCTTCCTTGCAGTGTGACCTGGGACAGGTCTTGGAGCCTTCTTGAGCCGCAGTGCCCCATCTAGACTGCCTGCCTTGCAGTAAGGAAGGCAATCATGTGAGTGTGCCATTGAAACTACAGGCACTGTACAGATGCAAATTAAATATAATATTAATGAATTTATATTTTGTTTCCAAGGCCATTGTCACCCACAAGAAATACGTGTTTGCCTTTGTTGTGTCTGGTTGGGATTTCACACGAGCAATTTACACATCTCTCTCATATCCTGCCCCCACCTTCCCAAGTGATAGGTGCATTTCCTGTCTCTGCTTAAGATTTGCCTCATTTTTTTTAAGTTATGTGCTTATTTATATGAGAATCAATATTTTTCTCTGACATCATTGGACCTCTTGGAAAAGTAGTTCAGGCCCTTATCTTTATTTTTTTTTCTTTATTGATTAAGGTATTACATGTGTGTCCTTATCCCCCCATTGCCTCCACAACCCCCCACTCATGCCCTTACCCCCCTGTTGTCTGTATCCATTGGTTAGTCTTATATGCAATGCCTTTGGTTGATCTCTAGCATTTCATATGAATGAGTCTTCCCTGTCCTCAAAGGTACCTCACAAGAGATATCCCCAATCTACTCAGTAACCCCCTGCCCATGTGGTTTTGCCAAAGGACAAGATGGCTCAATTTTTTATGTGACCAGCAAGCGCAGGGTCAAAGTATCTAGTGAGCACTTAAATGTTATTTGTTGACTTATCTCTTTCTCCCACATTGCCTGTAAAGACAAAAAATTCAAACTGTTTTGTCCAGTTGGAATAAATAGGAATTTCCATAAGATTGTGTTCAGTTCACCACATATTAGCTCTTAAGTAAGGTTTTCTAAAACCTTCATAGATCCCAAAGCCCCACATCATATAAAATATTATTAAAATGCACCCATATGACATAATAAATATATATTTGCTGTTAACATTTTTAAAATTACTTCTATAATTTTGTTTTGAAATTCTCTCAGCAAATATTCATTGTTGCTAAGTGAGAGATTATAAGCTATAAATTGTTTTCAAGTATACAACGCAATTTAACAATTGACATTGATATAATGTGTTTCTTAATATATTTTTCTTTCTTTTGAAAAAAATTTGGAGATCTGTAGTCAATGAATTTATTTTCAGGTCTTCTGTATGTGTGAGCTTTTATACATCTCAGAGGCCTTAGATATCACTCATATAGTACCCAATGGACAACATAGCCCTACCTGGAACAGAATTTTATTTCTGAGACCACAGTTAGTTTTTCTTTTTTCCTATAATCCTATAATAAGTAGTATTGCATTTCTGCAGAGGTGATTCAAGCCTCTCCAGAGTCATTTTACTTTTTATGTTAAAATGATTCTTTAATAAGAAAAAAATGCTTTTATA
Source organism: Murina feae (assembly GCA_004026665.1). Lineage (NCBI taxonomy): Eukaryota > Metazoa > Chordata > Mammalia > Chiroptera > Vespertilionidae > Murina > Murina feae. The sequence goes on along the minus strand of PVJC01022307.1, from coordinate 1,578 downwards.
GTGTAACTAGGGGCCCGGTGCACAAAAATTTGTGCACTCGGGAGGTCCATCAGCCTGACTTGTGTCCTCTCACAGTCTGGGATCCCTCTGGGGATGTCTACCTACTGGTGTGCCTGGTCAGCCTGGGTGAAGAGCTGATGGCTGTTTGCAGGCTGGCCAAGCCCCCCAGTGTGGATCCTTACCCCATTGGGATGTGGCCAGCCTGGGTGATGGGTTGAGGGGCACTTTCAGGCTGCCCACAGTCCCTTCAGATTTGGGGCCCCTACTGGGGTACCTGGCCAGTCTGGGTGAGGGGCTAATGGCTGTCTGCAGGCTGGCCAAGCCCCCCAGTGGTGTCCCTCACCCCATTGGGTGGCCAGCATGGGTGATGGGCTGAGAGGTGTTTTCAGGCTTTTAGGCTGCCCACAGCTCCCATTGACCCAATGTCCCAGCAAGGCTGGCTAGAAGCAGGTTTCTGGGTTTGTTTATCTTCTATAATTGATACACTGTTCCTTTAAGCCAAGACTAGGCAGGTAACGAAACCTCCTCTCTGCTTCAGCTCTGGCTTCTATAATGAAACAATGTTCCCTTTAGAAGTCAGGCCCAGCCTGCTGTTTGCTTCAGCTCCCGAGACTTCTATCATTGAGACTTTGTTGCAAATACGTTGTTCCCTAGAGCGGAGAGAAGCCCAGGCTACCCGCAAACAGTTTCACTCTTGCTACAATGGAAACTGCCTGTTTACTCAGCTCCCTGAGTGCCGGCCTCCATGTTGGCTGGGTTAATTTGCATACAGTCGCTCTGATTGGCTGGTGGGCATGGCTTAGGTGTCCCGAAGGGATGGTCGATTTGCATATTATGCTTTTATTATATAGGATTGATGAGTCTCTCCTAATCTTGTTCTCCATATTCATGGACAATCCCTTCAACTATAAAATTCTTTGAAATAGATTTCTTTTTTTGGTATGGTCTGGCACCTTGACACTTTCTGATGCTCATAGAAGACTTTTTTTTAAATGTACTTTTGGTATTTTATGTCTTCTTGGCAACATGAGAATGGAGCAGAGGTTCAGCTAATAGATCTTTTTTATTATTGTGTAAGGCAAATTGAAACATATCTTTAATGTACCCCAATTTTCAATTTGGGGGGGAAGACACTTTCTTCTTTTGTCTCACATATCTCTTTTCCCATTCAGGTAGTAGGCATGAGATATAATGAATCAAAAGACAGGTGTTGGCTGACCTAGTCTACTCTATAAAAGAGAAATATTAAAATTAACCAGCCAATCAGAGCGGCTGTATGCAAATTAGCCCAGCCAACATGGCGGCCGCCACTCACGGACCTGAGTAAACAGCCCTTTCCATTGCAGCAGGAGCGAAAGTGAAGCTGCGCCCGCTCAGCTCCGATTAAACTGCCTCTAGCAGTTTTGAAACAATGTAACAATCATAGAATCCTCCGGAGCTGAAGGAAAGAGCAGCTCCGGCCTCACCAGTAAAAGTAACAATTGTTTCATTATAGACGCTGCGAGGTGAAGCAGAGGAGGCTTCGTTAGTTAGAAGGCCGCCTTAAAGGAACAGTGTATCAATTATAGAAGATAACCC